>JAUDYJ010000003.1:172070090-172320090 GCA_030761175.1 Masticophis lateralis
CTGGGACACTGCAACAGTCATACATGAGTCAGTTGCCAAACATCTGTATTTTATTCAAATGACCATGGGGATGCTGCAGTGGTGATAAGAGTGAAAAACAGTCATAAGTCACTTTTTTCAGTGCTGTTGTAACTTTGAACAGTCACTAAATAAACTGTTGTAAGTCAAGGACCAACTGTAATATGACTATACAAGTAGGACCCTCCCTCCCTTCCTTCCTTGTTCTGCATTTATCTTGTACTTTACAATTGCTTGGAATTTCTAAGAAAATTTGCTTTCTACTTTATCTATATTAAGATTTCTTGAAAATGTTGTATCTATGACTTTATGTTAGATAAAGATACCTGCCTAACACAAATTTTCTTGATCTTATTCTATGTAGTAATGTTTGGTTGAAGGTGGGCATGGGAATTCTTTGAAAACTGATAGATGATATGAATCAGGAGCACCCATTTGCACTTCTGTAATTTGTGCAATCCTGTTTTCCAATTAAAAATGGTTTTCATGAAAATGTATTGCATTAGAGAAGTGGAATTATTTAGAAATATGCATTTTGTCAAATTTACACATACACATACAAATAAATGCACCCATTTTTATAATGAAAAGAAGAGAGAAGAAGAGAAAATGGGAAAAAGTGAAATATTGATAGAGCAAAACCCTACAATTAAAATTCATTAAAATATAAAATAACAGGGAAGGCTCTAATACTGAGAAAGGTAGGAGAAAGCAGAAGAAGAGAATGGTCAGAAGTAAGATACATAGGCATAATTACGCTGGTGAATGGATGCACCATTAGAAGATTTGAAGGATCAGATTAGGAACAAAATGTCATGCAGAAAAAATTAGCTAAGTGAGCACTAATTTGATACTCGTCTGATGGCATGTATTCAATCTATTCATATCTACCTGAGAATATGATCTAAAATTAAAGGAGAATAAAATCAAACAAAATGGTTTTCAGGACTAGAAAGCATAAATTGGTTTGATTTTATTTTCCTTTATTAAATGTACAAATGCAATCACACAAGCATACAAGAAATCAGGATTGCATGAATGTCTTCTTGCTTTAATGATATATACAATATCTGAAAGACTTACAGCATAACTGGTTAACAGTATAATGGTTCAACATATAACCTATTCATTCTAAAAAGTAATGTGGCAGATGAGTTTACTGTAAAGAGGTACCTGTTTTATATTTCACTGAATTGAGCTGGAAAGCATCCCTGCATGTTTTCCTACTTTAACAGGTTTAATTCAAAGGAACACAATAAATATATGGTATTAGCTATCATATTCAATCTGATATTAAGCCTGAAACAAAAGCAAAGTGGGCTATATGATTTAGACAAACATCTAACTCCGATTGACATGGTTATATAGTAAGATGGCTGGCAGATGGGGGTATCTGACTCCCCTTAATAAATTCCCTGAGATTTAAGAGAAGACAATATGTTACAAAAATTATTTATATGTTTTGATGGAGGTGGGAAGTTCCTTTCTTTCTTTCTTTCTTTCTTTCTTTCTTTCTTTCTTTCTTTCTTTCTTTCTTTCTTTTTCTTTCCTTCCTTCCTTCCTTCCTTCCTTCCTTCCTTCCTTCCCATTCTCTTTCTTCCTATCTATCTATCTATCTATCTATCTATCTATCTATCTATCATCTATCTATCTATCTATCTATCTATCTATCTATCTATCTATCATCTATCTATATTCATTCTTTATCATTTATGTGTGTGTATCATATATATGTGTGAGTGTGTGTATACACGCCCACAAACAAATCCTTTACTATTTCTTATTTTTTTCTTTCTTTTCTATTTCTTTTTCTATCTTTCCTCTTTTTCTTCTTTTCTGCTTCTAATCTTTCTTTTTATTCTTTGATTTTTTTTCAGTTTATAATATTTTTTACTGTTATAATATTAAAACAATTACTATATAAAAAAACAGGAGAAGTTAACAATAGGATTGTTGCATTCCAAATCTACTCTCATTCTCACTCACCCAAATGTGCAGCTATCATGCAAATAGGCTGATATTTCCATTTGGGAGTGATTTGGGCCCTTCTTCTCTTTTTTTAAAAAATTCATCTGGAAATTGCTCGGGTTGGAAAATGCTGGCACAGTGAGATGAAGTCAGTCAACGCATTATTTTGTTCCCTACTTTCTTTCTGGAAAGCCACAATAATGGAATATTTTTAATCTAGTTTATAGACAGTTTAATTGCTTTTTGGCTCACTATAAATATGTGTTGTCAATCATTAGAATTGACCTTGGCTTTGCTATATTTTATGTTCTCTCCTGTGAAAAACATCTTCAGAATTAAACCATTTATCCCACTGACTTTAAACTGTAGTCATTTTTTCTTGAAACACCACATTATGATTTAATACGTCATAATGCTTCAATGAAACCACTGTTTGAAGGGTATTCAGAATAGGTAGGACATTCCATTTATATTTTGTCTCACCTTATTTTTTATATTTCCTCCTGGATATTTTTATTTATAACTGGATTTATTTTAAAACAAAAATAAAACCAATCTATTTTAATTATTATAATATAAAAAGCAAAACTTCAGCACTGTTTCTTTGTTTTATTGATTCAGATTGACTGTTCTTTTTGAAATAGCTAGTTAGAGCAATTTGCAGGAATGTTATTATTTATTTATTTATTTATTTATTTCAATTTATATACCGCCCTTCTCCCCGGGAGGGGGACTCAGGGCGGTGAACAACCAAATTTAAAACACATATAATACAAACATTAAAAGAATTTTAAAATTGAATTAAATTAAATCATTGGCGTTATATTTTTGGTTAAACTTATCTTAAATTATCTGGACTTAAAGCCCTTTGAATTGGGGAAAAGAAATGGGAAAATTGGTTTCTATTCTGTTCAAGAAAAGTTGCAGCAGCATTCTTCAGGATTTATTTCTAATGAGAAATATGTATTATTTGTGTCTTTATGAAAATTACTAGTATAATAAAATCAAAGAGAGATTGCTTTCTTAGTTTGTCCATGCAGAATATTTAATAGTACTTATTTCTGAGAAATTAGGAAATAACAATTTCTTTATAACATGAGCTTTAATGTTAAATTATATGTTGGTGGCCTGTAACCTAGAGACATTTGGATGGAGGGGGGAGGGGTTTGGCTGAGGGAAAGGTGTGTAGATTCATCCAAGGAAAGTAGTTTCATACCTGGAGTTTGTCTACAAGCAGAAATAATCCTTCTTAGATCCCTGTCCTAAGAAGCTACTTTTCTTGGAGCCAGCTGTGACAAGAATAAAGACATACAAGAAGGATCAACTCCATATGCTGCATATCCAACAGTTTGATGGAGTGAAATTGTAATTTACAGGGGAAGGATTAACTATTCATTTTCTTTATGCCAGTCCTCCCATGAATATGTGGCTGTTACTATGCATTTTGGAGTGCTTTTAGGAATAAGAATGATTGATCTGTATGTGTCTGGGTGGCTTTTAACTATTTGTGTCTATGAAAATGGGGTTGAAATGTGTTGGCAAGGAGATAACAAGGTTAGACAAGGAGATGCCAAGCAGTTTCCCCATAGTCTAGTCTTCACTCATGGTCAGATTGCTAATGATTCCCAACATAGTATTTCCATCCATCCTCTGTGTTCAGGCCAATATAAAATTCAGGGAAATTCAGAAAACTCTCAAGAATGGAATTTGCTATGTTTTCAAATAATTAGCTACAAGTTAGCCTAGAGATAATGTGTTCTTGTGATGAAGATGATGATGATGATGATGATGATGATGATGATGATGATATAAAAACAAGAATCCTTCCAGTTTAATTTGATTCTTGGGACTGCCATATATTTTTTCTTGCCAATAAGATGGAAGCCATTTGCTATTGCCTTCATCCAGAGTACTCTTAAATTTTCACTAGCCTCTAACATTCAGACTTTTTAACTTCAGTCAAGATCAGTTAGGTACTGTTCCTTTTTCTACAGATAAATAAATGGATGCTACTGCCAATATTTATCCCGTTTCTCGTGTTTTAAAGACTGCTATGGAAAAGCAACTGATCTACCTGTCTCTGGATCAAAAACAAGAGGAAATCCTTGTAAAGGTGTCAGTACCCCTTGCTTCTGATAATTGTATATTTATCATCCATGTACAGCAGAAATAGAAAAAATGTCACTTCTGTGCTGGTGTGCCTTACCAGGGAATCGGGACAGACCTGTATTTGAGATGTGAACCATGTTTTTCAAATCTCCAAACATTTATATTCTCTTGTCCTATCTAATACTGCTTTCCTATGAATTCCCATTCCACTTTCCATGTCCCTCATGGCTCAGTCCCTCCTCTTCCACCTATATGTCCGGACCATTCCAGTTTCTATTTTGCCTTTTGCAGAGATATTATAAAATGATGCATTTTCCAAATCTTGCCCATATACTCAGCCATTGACTTGGTCTTTCCTTACTTTATTCCAACACTACTCAATCTTTCCCTACTGCCTTCACATGCTGCTTTTCTCCAGCCCCAGATTACTCCTTCCTTTGTCTTTGAAAGGCAGTATATTTTCCATCCATTCTCAAAAGTGATGATGAGGGAAACAGGGAAGGAACCCTGAAGCAAGTTTCTTTTTCTCATCTGTAGACGAGGAGCTGTGACATTGTAATTCTGTTTCTTAGCCTTCTCTAGTCATAGAAAAGAAAGCAAAAGCTGCATTTACCTTCCTTTTTAGAACAGATAGAAAAAGCAATTTACTTTGCTTTTTTTAAAAAACAACAACAACCCACTTCTTTCATCAACAAAAAAAAGCTCTGAAATAGAGTCTCAGTGTCATTTTGCCCCCTTTTAGATTCAGAAATAGCTAGAATCCCACCCCATCTCTACTAATCTTATAAATTGTCTTACATAAGAAATAGTCATTTTTTAAAAAATCCCCTCATTATGTCTGGTTTTAGAAATAATTTTAAGGGGAAAAGATTGGCTATTTATGCAAACTTTACAAATATTTTAACTTTCCTCAGTATCTATTTTTTAATTTTTTTTCCTCCCAATTAATAAAAACAAATGCCTGGGTGTTGGAGAGGGAAGCCTTATATTGTTTCCCTGATGCCCACAAAGAACCTTATATCTCTGCCTGGAAATTTGTGCTGAATTTGTTAGGCATAATCAGGAATTCACATTTTGTGATTGTTGAAAATCCACACCTAGAATTTTGGATCTGTTAGAAATTCAACATAAACTAGTCTATGATTCATTTTTCAAAAGAAGAATATCATCACCATCACCATCACCATCTGTAGAAGGCAAAAAAAAAGAAAAAAAAAAGCCTGCTAGCAATGCTAAAACATATGACCCTGGACAGGCCTTTATTTGAGAACTATACAGTTCAGCTTAAAAATAAGGAAGGGGGAAAAAGAGGGCATGACAGTCTGAGCAGATTCACAGGTCAACTGATCTTAATCTCCTCCATTATAGTGGGAGATATTTTCTTTCTCTCTAAATGATAATCATTATTTCTCAATGTGCCTCTATCCATATAGATTAATTTATGCTCATTGGATGCAAATCTGTATCCTTTTGTCCTTTTTCCGTGCAATGCATGTCCTTGTTTTTGGCAGTGCATAAATGGCCATGGTAATCTCAACTGGCACTCTTGCAAGCTGTCTCAGGAGAGCCTTTGCCCTTATAGTTGGCTTACAAATGTTTGAAATAAATCAATTAAATTAGTTCCTGAAAGGGGAAGGAAATTATATTGTGTTTCATGCTGCTACTAATCCTTCTGTTCTTCTAATGCTTTTAAGAGCAGTTTTCTATTTTATGCAAGTCGGTGATTATTGAATTTCTATTTCTTTGGCTCTGCATATAATTTTTATTGTGTTATTTTATAATATGCTTGTGTGGGTGGTGAATACACATACATAAACATTCACACACACATACACACATTCACACAGAGGGAGGGAGGGAGGGAGGGAGGGAGGGAGGGAGGGAGGGAGGGAGAGAGAGAGAGAGAGAGAGAGAGAGAGAGAGAGAGAGAGAGAGAGAAGAGAGAGATTAGGGACATAAGCCTACAACCAAATAAAAATATATGCATTTAAACGAATTAAATTATTTTCAGAAAAAAAACCTCAGGCAATATCACTTGGTATAAAACTAATGGTCCCTGGTTCAATATTCATGGCTGATAGTTAAGCATTGGATTATACCCTTCAAGTGAAAGGATGACTGCAATAGCTAAATATGTCTATGCTATATAACTATTACAGAGACCAATATACTTTCTCAATCAAAAGAGAAAGGGTCACCTTCTGAATATTTATCCCTACTGCAATGTTCTTGGAAAACTCCAGAGCCAATATTAACCCATGCTGACCTGCTCAGCTTGTGGGATCTGTCAAAACCACAACACTACAGGGCACATCTGAAGTCTGAAAAATGGGCATTTTGTCAAGATGTCAACAAAGCACACGTCAATTAAAAAGGCCACTCTTTCCATTGGGAAATCTGAATTCATTGATGTGGCTCATTTTGTTGCTTTTATTTCTATGGGATAAGCTTGAGCACAGTAATAAAGAGTTGGGTTTTCAAACAATGTAAAAGCTCCTAAAAGAGATTAGGATTACTTATTCTGAGAGCCGCACAAATGTAAGCAAAGAGCCTTTTCATATTACTCTATAACTTATTGCTTAAAAGGAGAAAACAAATATCAGAACGGAAATGTATAATTTAAACCATACAAAGAAGTTCTGATCTTTTGAAACCCAGAAGTTCATTGCTCTTGTTCTGAAAGGAGATTCTTAAAATAGTTTAGTAAATCTTGAAAACAATGAATGACTAATACACTTGCTTTATATATTTGTGACTACTGACATCCCCTCTAATTACCCCTGCCTTATATAAAACTCTCAAATTCTTTCCCATACCTTCAATCAGTGCTTCTAAAAAGCTTTTGCCGTGATCACAGTCACATTGAATTTTGTACTGTATATGCTTTTTCATTTTGTTTCTTGGAGTAACATATTGAATATTTCACTGAGCATCTACAGTATATCCATAATTCAACTTTCCACTAACAGCAGAAAATGCATCCTAGGGCGACCTCAATGGCCTGATTATAAGGTTTATTAAAATTGATTAGTGGACACAGAAGTAAGTTCAGAAATCATCATTATTAGGCAACTACATAGTCCTACAAACCTCTGAAGAGTGCTCTCTTCAGAAGGTTTCTGAATCCTGTTGCCTAACTTCATTGTTGTCATTTTATGACAATCTATGTATTTTATTTAATCAAGCATATGAATAATGATAGGTGTAAGGAGTTGAAACATATTCAATTACCTCTTATGTGTAATGACTGATCATAAACTTGCTTTGCTTGCTTCTGTTGCCTCCTAAGTTTCTCCCGAATATCTTGATCTGATGAATTCTTTCTTAGATGGAAGCAAAAATGCTTATGCATGATGATTCCCTTGGCATAAATATTCAGCACAAAATGCATCAGCAAAATGTGAACCATCTACTCATTAAATATTTTACTCTAAAGACAAGACCAGATACCTGCAGGTGGTCAGAAATATGTGGATGTTTTTCAGGAAGATAAATAGTTGTCCTGTCTCCCATTGCCAGTCATCTTGACCTGTTCCCAGGCATAAATTTCTCATTGCTCCATAAGATGTTTGCCCTTCTGGACATGCATGGACTGGCTACAGAACAAATGATCTAGTAACTTTTCAGTTTTTACCATAATAAAAAGATGAAACTATTACAGGCACCTTATCAAGGAACTCTCAAAACCTAAGGCAATATGCCTTTAAAACATGGCTGATCTATTAAAAGCAATTTCTCAATTCTGGAATTTCTATATTTTGAGAGGATGCATACTGTAGATTTTGTTTTCTTGGCAAAGCAGAGTGATGTTATCTTTAAAAGCTTCAAGTAAATTCAGGTACAAGCAGATAGATGAGCAGTTGATCACAACATGCTGACTATATAAGAATCCTGTAATAACATGTATGCAACTTGAAAGCGAAGGGAAAATGTGTTCTGGAGATTTGTGTCAGCATGGACTTAGAGCATAAAACAGGGCTGCATGTTCATTTAGAATTTTGTTTACACCTCAATAGTACTTTATGACCGACCTGCACGTGGTTTGTATATAACTCCTATAGTGCAAAAAGCACATACAAGTTTTTGGAGACAGTGAACAGCAAATAGCAAATTAATTTCTTGTAAAAAGATAAGTGTGATGAAAAGTGATCCTTGCTACAGATCATCATTGTCATCATCACCAGCCTATGCTAAATCTATCATCTTTGCCATATTACACCCCTCCTGCATGACCTGCATTGGTTACCGGTTACCCTTTGGGTTAGGTTCAAGGTGCTGGCTATCACCTACAAAGCCCTTCATGGCCTAGGCCCGGGATATTTGTCAAACCCCCAGCAGCCAGTGACAATCCCCAATCGCCCGGTGCCTTCCCACAGACAGGGCCTCCTCAGGGTGCTGTCGGCCAGACAGTGTCAACTGGCAATCTCCAGGGGGAGAGCTTTCTTGTGGGTGCACCCACCCTCTGGAATCAACTTCCTTTGGAGCTTTGGATGGCTCCTGACCTTTGCTTATTCCGCCGTGATTTGAAGACCTGGTTGTTTCACAGTTTGGACTGTTGGGGATTTCTTAATTAATTTTAATTGTTTTAATTTTTAATTTTTAATTTCACTGTTTTAATGAGGGATTATGCATTTTTATTGTTGTGAGCCACCCTGAGTCCTCGGAGATAGGGTGGCATATAAATTGCATAAATAAATAAATAAATAAATATTGTGTTACCATGAAAATTCATTTTAACAGGCTAAGTAGGAGAATGAATCCATTCTTTGAAAAACTCAAATAACATGTCAACAAAATATTACAGGAATAGCTCTGGCTAATTGCAAGAAATTGTTGAGAAACATGAAAAGACATCGGCCTCAACAATTAAGGGACAGAAAGTCCATTGGCAGCTTATTTTATATATGTCAACTCAGCCCAGCTGTCAAAAAGAAACCTGGAAAAAATGTTCCACATTATCCAGAAAAACTCTATCTTAATGAACTTACTATAAATGTGTCAATAGAAGAAGTTCCTCTTGAAGTGTCCAAGAAATTAAGCCTAATACTATGAGTAAAGATACTGTACTGAAACCACCAATGGCCAGTAGGGTAAAACCCACCAAATCTTTCCCACTCATTTTAGCCATCAGCCAGGGAGTAAATGGTTTTTGCCTAATTGCATAATATCCTATCCTTATTTAAATTCAATTATCACATACCCTGGAATGCATACATTCCTGTAGTAACGCTTCACCCTAAATTTCAAATGTTAATTAAGTTAAACTGAATGGGATATAGAAGAAAACTTTTTAGAGGGAAAAAAAACTATATTTATATATTTTACCAGGCCCAAGCAATGACCTTAATGAAAGCCTGAAGGTAATGTTGTTGTGGAGTTAAAGGATAATAAATGGTCCTTGCTTGGTTACCCAGTGAGTAACAATTAATAATATTTGAGCTCCTGCTGACTCCTATCCCCAGGAGATTAATGTTATTTCCACCTCCTGACGTGCACTTTGCAATATTAACATAAAGTTTCTATTGAATAGCAGTTTGATCCACTTCTGTTTATTTTATTCCTATGTTCTGACAAAAAGGAGTCAGAAAATTTACATAATTAATAATGACTTGAGTTTAATGCCTCTCCGGAAATCCCTGAATTATTCAGGTAAACCAATTACATCAATAACTGTACCAGGTAGGTACTGTAAAATACTTAGCAAACTTTCCGAGCCAACATTATTCACCTTGTAGGTTGGTATTTTTCAACTCTAGTCATTCATAGGGAAAATCCTTGTACCCTTAGGATCAAACTAACCTTAGGTCAGAGGAAATATGTCAGAGGGAGGGAATATGTCCCAGGCCTTCAGATTAGTGGTAGAACAATGCTATGATTGTTCCTGAGAAAGAGAGGTTGACTTTCCCATATAATGACAAATAACAAATTGTGTTAGATTTTTGTTTATAATGGTATTCATTATTATACCATTTCTATAACATTTTTAAATTATCAATGGACAATTATAAGGATAGCCATCATCCAAACAATCTTACAAACAGTATGTTCATATTTGTTTCTGTTTCTATTTATTTCTGATCATCTATTTATCTTGGGTCAGGAAGCCAAAAATAATACTCTACTCACCTAAAAAAACAACAACAACAATCAATACATTGGAGGATTTGTGATCTCATCCTTCAGTCTAACCAGTGAAAATTATGTCTGGTTTAAATTTTTTCTTCTATTATTAATTGTCACATTTGAAGTTAATCTTATTCATTTTAATTGTTTTTTTTTTATTAGGTACAGTGATTAAATTGAAATGGCTTGCAATTAGTAAAATATACAGAAATAAAAGCATAGTGATAACAATGAAATGTTAAACTAGGAAAGACAGATGAAAAAGAGAATAGGCAAAAGAAGATATCATATAATCATTTTTTAAAAAAATCTTGACCAAAGGTTCTATAAAATGTATTTCTCATTGATTTACTAATTATTCAAATAAAAATTGAGAAAATCATATAATATTTTTGAAGTCAAAAGTTTAAAAAAGGCATCTGTTTTCCAAATAACAATGAATCTGCCAAGGGAAAAAAAAAGAAGTGGCAAATCTAATTGAATACTACAAAAAACGCTAAATTGCAGAAGGAGTCAACCATTCAACCCTAGATTTTAAATAGCTAACAACTCTGTATAGCTGAACATTTTTTTTGCTAATCGTTTAATTTTTATTTTTGAAAGACTTTCTGTCACAAAGTCCTATCTTACTATCTGGGAGAATCATTTCCATTTTCTTTTCTGTGGCAGAGAACTTAGATTATGTTAAAGACATGTTTTAGGAAATATTCTAAAAGAGCTTTGCCTGCACTTGTTTATTCCATATTGTGAAAATTCTGTAACGCTATAGCCATACAGCTCTCCTAAGCTAGGTAAAGAATGAAACATTGTTAAGCATATTCTATTTGTATGAATTGTTGAAGAATGCTGCTTTTGCTTCTCTTATCCTGATACAAAGGTCATAGAAATTGTTGGTTGGAAGTGAAAACAGCCACATAAAAATCTGAATCATGATAACACTTTCATATAAAGTTTATTGCAAGAAGAGAAGAACAGAACAGACCTTGGGGAAACATTTCTCATAGCGTATAATGTGAGGTAGAATGAGAGATGAAACTTAACGTATGAAAATGTGCATAATTGTGACAGATACTATATAAACAGCAGCACAAAAGTAACTACATTTATAGCCTCCTAATTCACCTCTGCTGTCTTGCATTGCAGAGCAAGATTTTAATAAGGGAAGCTGTTTCAAGAGAACAATGTTTGCTATTACATTTTCACTGAGGTTTCCACTGGTGAATGTAAATAATGTTAAGTTTTAGGGAGTTGATAGCTATAAAGCCTTTGCTTTAAATGGAAAGTAATCTTTTTTTTCCTTATTCAGAAAGTTAAAATACAAATTAAAAAAAATACAAACAAACACACACACACACACACACACACAAAGATAAAACATGAAAAAATGTGAATTTAGAAGGACAAAAACCAAAAACACATATACATATATGGAAAAGTATTCTTAATATACTTTAAAGTGGTCTAATCAAACTTAGTTTTTATGTTTTGGGGTTTTGGGGCTCATTCACCTAGATTTCTATTCAAAGTCTTGTCCTTAAAAGTTTTTAAAAGAATCTTACATACACAACTGGACTGCCTTTTCTGTATTTCATTAAACATAATTACATCCAACATGATACCCCGATGCAATATTTACTATATATCTTCTCTGAATTTGATCAAATTTCAAAACTTAGAAGAGGCCAAGATCCAATGTTATACAGAGGCATAGATGGATGAAAGAAATAAGTGATCAAAACACAAACTGAAATGATCATCACCATCTATATCCCTTTATCAACTGTAACTATTATAGTGCTGTTATTCACTTGTTAATAGTTGCTTGCTTTCTTCCCTAGGATTTCTTAAATTTGCAAGAGATTATTGACAGCTAGGTAAAGTAGGAGGATGTATTCCCTCAGATAAATAAACTTGTAATTTCTAATATCGGAACAATACTGTTTGCTGAGTCAGAAGAAATTTGTTTAATAAGGGCTAATCAGATTCTACATTAATGAGAGAAAAAGATGATGCTAATTAACATCTAGGCAACTCTCTAGGTTGGAGGCCTATTAAACTTCATAAAAATATAATGACTAAAAGAGCAAAACTGTTTATAAGGAGTCTCCAGTGGCAAAGGCAGGGTCTTGAGCACTACTCAAATCTCATTATACTGAATTAGCCTCACTTTCAAACCTCAAACAGAAACTTAGTGAGATGCTTTTTCTTACCAAGCCTTGCATCTTTCTGCTTGAAAGTCTCCTCAGAGCATTTCTTTGCTCCCCTGCTTTTTAGACTCCCTTCTTACTTCATTTTCATCTTGACTGGTTCAATGTTAATTAATGAAATTGGTTTTCTTTAAAAGCTTCTAGGAAATACTAATGCATTTTGTGGTCTTCGTAGGTTTAGGACAAGTTTCCTGTGTACAGTTAGCAGAAACTTTTTTGTAATAAACTATAACCCGTATAAAAGCAAGTTCTGCTATAAACTACAAATACATTGTTGTAGTGTTTAGATAGTCCTATTTAGAATGAGTAAAAAAAAAACCCTACTGTGCAAACCAATTTGTGAAATTTTGATTTTGCTGAAAATTTTAATGGTAGCATAATGGGGAATTTGGAATAAAGTTTGTTGAATGTATTCCTAGAAAAGATAGATCAAATCCTGTTATGGTGGGATAGATGTCTCTGTAAGCAGCTCTGCAGACAGACACAGCATAATGTTCACAGTGGGAAAATCTCTATAGAGAATTGTCAGCCAGGAGTTTGTTCTGTCTGAGAGAACATTTCTTTGGAGGAAGGGGAAATTCTGGGATTACACATTTGCACCCTGGAAAAGCTGATCTTTACAAAACATTTAATTTCTTATGGTTGATTATGACTTGAGTAGTTTGGGAATCAAAGATTTACAAGTGCCCTAAGTCACAGTGCATATTTTTTTATGGACACATCACTTGCAAAGCCTCACCTTCCTCTTTATGATTTAATTGCTTTAGAACTGAAGAGAGATAGCCCAAACAGAAGTGAAGATTAAAGAATCTTGTGGAATCTCTTCTTTTGAAAAATTAGAAGAGAAATGCAACCTATTGAAAATTTTAATTTTCAATTACATTAATTTTCATTAATTTTCAATTTGAAAACAAAGAACTTGTAAGATTATGATATTAAAAAGCTTCAAGTATAAAAGGAGGACTGTGATTTTAAGAAATAAGAATTTTTTTTCTTTGATAAACCTATCTTCAAAATTATAAGTAGACTAACAGGCCAGACCTCCATGACTGTTTATGGGTAAAGACAGTAATAACTGGTGGATTTTTTAAAAAAGTAAAATATGAACTAGACTGATTGATTGTGATCATGGATTGCTAATTGAAACTAGATAGAAAAAAGACTAGATAGAAAAAAAGACTAGATAGAAAAGAAAAAAGAGACTATATAGAAAACCAAGGTAGAAAAAAGCAAAGCACAACAAAAGTTTATCTTTTATTCTTAGTGTAGTAAGTGACATACTTCCATCTTCTCACCATGGGAACAACAAGAAATGACAAACTGGGGGAACTCATGGATTCATTAGAACAATTTACTGTTAAGGGTTAGAATCATCAGAATTATCGCAATTAGTTGAATTAAAAATTCAAAATCTTTCAGTATTGTAGATGGCTGCAATATTTGAAAGGAAATGGAAGAACAATTTGCAGGAATGAAAACAAATCTGAAAAAGTTAAGAAAACTGAAGAATCTGCAGAGCAACTAGCTGCAGATTTAAAATTGCTGACAAAGAGGAACTTCGTTATAAGATTATAAAATGATGTATTATTGGTATAGGATCAATAATGAGAAAAAATATCTATAGTGTAAAAAGGAACTTTAAATATATATTGGAAATGTAAACTGTAAGAAGCCATGTTTTATGATGATTGATCATTGTCTTTTAATGACCCCATAATCCCTTGCAGTGTGGAGTCTGGGCAACTGAATGGAACTGAGTGTTTACTGGCTGGATGCCCTTCCTGTAACCAATGCGGAGTTATATTCAGCAGATATAGTCTCATCATGCCCACAGAGAGAAATATCTGCCTCTGCCTAGGATTGAATTCACAGCCTCCTGATTGTGACGTGAGGGCAGGGGTGGATTCTAATTTTTTTTTACTACTGGATTTGTGGGCGTAGCTTATTTTGTGGGTGTGGCTTGATAGTCATGTGACAATTCTTTAGAATTTAGCAGGTCTACCATGTTTTTAACTGCTTGCGGATCTGTACTGATCTACCCATTTATTTTTGCAGGCACCGGTCTACTGATTTGTTTTTGGAGGCACTGGTCTATCACCAAACTGTCTTTTACCACTGATCAGCTGTAGGTGGCCCTTTGAAGCCCCGCAGCAAGAGTTTAAATAGTTTTTCCTTATATCCCATCAGCTGGGACTCAGGAGGCAGCAATAGATTGGGGCTGGGGCCAATTAAAAGGTAAGAATAATGTGGGGGGTGTGGGGGCAGAGCCAGTTTGGTGACATCATATTGTCACTGCTACCGGCTTGGTGGAACAGGGAGGAACCCAGCACTGTACGAGAGGTCCACCACTAGGCCTCTGTACCACTTGTGTTTTATCATGATTGATGCTCATGTAAAAAATCTTAAACAATAACTGGATTCAAATACATACTTTGACATAGATATTAAAGATATTCAACAGAAATCAGAACTTTTTCTGTTTGGATTAATGGCTAAACAGTTAGGGAAAAAATACTTCAGTTTATTATCACAGCAGCAATATGACTGTATGCACAGAAATGGAAAGATTTGACACTACCCATGATGAAGAAACAGTTGGTGAAGTTCACAATTTTGCTGAAATTTATAAATCAACTTCTTTGATTAGAGAAAAGACATTATCTACATCTCTTGGTGACTATAAGCCTCTTAGCTCTTTTTGTGTAGAAATGAAAAATTGAACATGTGATTTATAGCTTTGATTATTAGATGGGATAGGTTATAGAAAAAACAGCAATATGATGTTAACTTTAGACAGAGAGGTCAAAATATATTTGTACCAATAACTGCTGTGAAGAAGCCACTTGTGTATGCTTTTTTTTTACTATTTTCTTTAACTTTTTCCTTTCCTTTTTTCTTTTTTGCTTCCTCTTTGTTTTCCCTTCTTCCTTTCTTATCATGTATTAATTAGTGTTAGTTATTACCTTCTTGTTTAAAAGTTTTAATAAAAATTACACTAAAAAAGTTAGGTCATTTTTTTTTACTTGTTTGTTTTTGGCATCCATGGGGATAATTTGCAACCAAGTAGTTGATGATATTTATGATTCCCATGTAGCATCTAGAAACAGAATAATATTGCACATTAGAACAGGGTTATATGAATCTAGTAGTTATTTTATACATACTACTGGTGTGAAAATTTCCATATTAAAGTTCAGATAAATTTATATATTCAAGATTCCAGGACCCAAGGCAATCAGCTGATGTAGACTCCTCATTTCATATGTTAGGTGGTCTGAAGAAATTATACTTTGTTGAAAGCAAGGCACATTTATTTATTTATTTATTTATTTATTTATTTATTTATTTATTTATTTATTTATTTTGTCAAGCATATATAAGATTATAGATAAAAGTATAAACATGACTGTGAATACATTACATATATAAACATGATTATGAATACATGGTTTGGTTACGAATAAAAGGGGACATCAGGACAGGAACAGTAGGTAGGTTGGTGTGCTTACGCATGCCCCTTAAAGACCTCTTAGGAATGGGGTGATGTCAACAGTAGATAGTCTAAGGTTAAATTTATGAGGGTTTGGGGATGAAACCACAGAGTCAGGTAGTGCATTCCAGGCATTGACCACTCTGTTGCTGAAGTCGTATTTTCTGCAATCAAGTTTGGAGCAGTTTACCTTAAGTTTGTATCTATTGTGTGCTCATGTATTGTTGTGATTGAAGGTGAAGTAGTCATTGACAGGTAGGACATTGTAGCAGATAATTTAATGTACTACACTTAGGACAGACTGAAGGCGGCATACTTCTAAGTTGTCTAAACCCAAAATTTCAAGTCTAGTGGCATCAGATATTCTGTTGTGAACAGAGCAGAAACATCAAGAAACAACCCTGCTGCCCTTTTCTACATAAGATGTATCTGCTATATATTTTCTTCCATTCTAACACTAACTGTAATGTAATGTAATGTAAATGAAGGTCCTGTCACCTCCAGTGAGTGAGATGGGCTGAGAGAGAGTGACCAAAGTCACCCACCTTACTTTCATGGCTAAGGTGAGACTTCAACTCACAGTCTCCTGCTGTCTAGCTTAATGCCTGGAATCTGGGGTGTTATGTGACAGATGCTTCTCTAAACTCCAAGAGCACCTTAGTTTCTTCATTCAGTGAGTTGCTCAAGTGGATATTTTCTGAGATTCTTAACCCACAAATGAACAAAACTTAAAAGGAACCTATGGAGCCAAATAAAGTATTAGTTATCATTAAATATAGCTCCCACTGTTTTCACAATTTTACTTAATTTAAAATAATGCTGACATAAAAGAAAACAAAAAAAATGGAGATGATAAAATAGAAGCAGAATTAAAATTATCCTTTTCCTAGGTAAATTACATTGGTCATACTTCTTTCTCAACCTTTTCTTAGAATCCATTTTTAATGTTAATCTGATAGCTGCTCCTTTTATAGCAGCCAGTGCAAGAAATATTTCAAAGGTCAGATTTGTCAACTTTACTTCAAGTAGCTCTGTTCAGAATTCTTTGTAGGCATAACTGGTATAGCATTTAAGGTAGGTTTTGGAATTAAAAGTCTAATCTTTTTTGATGGAATTATGTATTTATAACAATGTTCCATATTATTCTTAATTACCAAAGATTCCCATAGACAACATGGATTGGAAATTTAGGTATATTAGTATATCATTTCAGTTATCATACTTTGGACACATTATGAAATGATCCAACTCTTTGAAAAATATGTAATCCTGGGGGGAGAATGGAACAAAAGAGAAGAGGAGTGTGACAAGGGGTAGTCTGTTGGAAGACCTGAAAGACCAAGTTGGGGACAGAACCTTCTGAAGAAAATCCATCTACATAGTTACTAAGTGTTTCCACCAACTTGATGACACATAATAAAAATATGTCACCTCAGGGCACTAATTTACTCTCTTTCTCAAGCATACTATTTTCCAAAAACCTGTATGAGCAGTGCCCTTCTCTCATTCCCAACTTCTCAGGGAAAGTCTGGCTGAGTTATGCTTTTAAATAATGTAGATTTTTTCTTGTTGCTGTTAAAAAGCCAAATACCTAACAGACATATAGAATGAGTTAATATGCTAAATTCTGATGGCCACACTATTCAAATGGACTAGCAATTATGAAAGTCACATCTGAAGAACACCCAGATTAGAAAACCCTGGAGTGGAATATCCCAAATAAAGATTAAATTTCATCTGTACAGTGCTTAAAATCACATTCATAATTAAATATTTTGTTATAATTCAGTTTAGTCTTCTTTTTACTATCATCCTCCATCTGTTTTCTCCATTAGTTATTTTGAACCTTGGTCCTCTCTATTAAGGAAACATTTTTTTCCCAAATCTGTATTTATATTATATAATTCTGGATTAGACAGAATGTGGTGTATGCTAATAAAATAGGATTATACAGGGTAAGGTAGTAGATAACACTGAACTGAAACATTTCATTTATTTTTATATATTAATTGTAGTGTCTAGATTTAGTCTGAATTTTTTCTCCACTCTATTTTCTTCAACTTCTTGTTATTAACTCTTTAGAATGACATTTAAATAGTTCAATAAGTATAGTGTGGCTTTTTTGTATATTGGTAAATGGTATCAAAATTACTTATTCTGTTTAAATATGTAAACTCAGATGTTGTTTGCAAAATGATCCACGGTTTAGCATGATGAATAAACCCACTAATTGAAGAATTTCATGTAATATTTGGATAAAATTAATTCATTGAAAGCTTTTGGCATTGTGGGGGCAATATCCATGCATGGCATTGTGGGGACACTCTACCCATTATTTGGATGTCAGAAGAAATCTTCATATGTAATTGTCAAAAATGGACATATTCCCCCCTCCCTTAAACAGCTGATTTCATTCTCTCTCTCTTTCTCTCCTCACTGTAAGACTGGTACTCTTATAGGATTGTACAATCTAAATATATAGTGAAAACAATTGTCAGAATTGGCAATGATACATCTTCATTTGGGAACCTATTTCTTAAAGCCACATAACATCCTGGCTGGCTACATCCCCAAAGCAATAAATCCTTAAATCAATAAGGGACATGGGATACCAGCTCCTCAATAACAGACTTCCAGTCTGCAACAACTAGACTATCACTCTCAAGGAAAAAAAAAAGTTATAGTTACTCGATAGCCGTCAATCCATTTAATACATTAATTACTCTATGCTCCACAGAGTGGTTGCTGTATCTTATCAGAAGCTTTCTAAGAAATTAATTCTCCCTCATTTCCCCTCTGATTTTAAACAGCACCAGATAAGACTGCTTATGACCTTGGGTACCCTTGCAGTATATCTGTATTGCCAAATAGCTCTTAATTCTTTGTTTTGAAAATACCAGATGTGTGGGTGCACATTTAATTGGCATGTATAATTTATCAAAAGTAAAAAAATTGCTGAATTAATACTAATGTAAGGTCCACATTTGCAACCAAAGGATATCTACACAGGAAATTAAGTCAGTATGAAAATTTGGGAGACTTTCTCAGGAAAGAAATAGAAAAACTAATTGAGTTTAAAGGCCCAAGATTACCAACAAGAAACACTTGTACTCCCACAAAGCAAGAATTCCCAAGTTTTCAGGACTATAGTTCTATGATCAGCAGTAAATATTACATTCTCTAGAAAGTCTTTATATGGAGGATGAAGCTACCAAATCTATCTCCATAACAAGCTGAGGTATGTCACAAAGGAAACTCAAACTTATCAACATGGAGTATTTTATTTATTTTAAACTACCTTCTCTCACCTGCAGAAAATTCCAGTGACTACACAATGCTACATTTCTATATATTTTTGCTTCTATCTGGCAAATATCGAGATTGTTGCAGTTCAGATCTGGTACTCCTTAGCAGTTTGTTATGAAAATAAGTTGCAGTATACATCCTGGCTGTATTTCTATAATGTGTCACTGAACCCATTATCTGAATTCATATAATATGTTGAACTTTACACTAATGAAATGAGCTGGGGTTGCATTACACACATAGCCAGTGGTGGGATTCAAGTAATTTAACAACCAGTTCTCTGCCCTAATGATTTCTTCCAACAACCAGTTTGCTGGAAACTGCTCAGAAAATTAACAACTGGTTCTCCTGAAGTGGTTGCAACTGGCTGAATCCCACCACTGCACATAGCCAAAAGCAACAAAAAACAATCTTAATAAGCTATTAAGATTAGCAGATTGTGGGAATAATGTTTAACCTAGATAAGTATATGTGTTGCATGATCATATTCCTTGAAATGTCTAGATAAACATGTCCATACTATGTAAATATATTTATATATTGATTTGCAAATATCCTATACCTAGTTAGAATGTTTATAATTACTGGAACATGGTTATGAGGAAAATACATTATTTTCTAAGAGAAATAATATTTAATGTTGCTGGTTCTGTCCTTAACATTTTCAAGTTGCACTGGGAACCTTGGAGAGCTACTATTATTCAGTGACTGAACCTACATATCATTCTAAGTCATGTTTTAAATCATGGTTTGTTAAATAAACCACAATGACTGCATGGTAAGAAAACTAAATTGTATCTGATATATCAATCTAATTATTGCAAACAACAAATTTCTATAAGCATTTCTTATAATAAATAGTGGGATCTGATATAAAATCATTGATCATATTTCATCTTCAAACCATGGCTTACTGTTTTGCAATGTGCAAATGATTACAGAATGCAGCCTAAAAATAATTATTTCAGTTTTAAGCACACACTTCCTTCAAAGCAGCCTATGGCCAATGATGCTAAAGGTTATGTACCAAACATGTGAACTTGATCCCAGGTTTTGATGTCCTTCTAAACCGCCAGGATTGTGGACGGTGCTCCATAAAGTAAGGGAAACCATAGGAAAGGTATGCTTCCACTAAATGACAAGATTTCAGAGAAGGAACCTGGAAGATGTGTACCCTATCTGATTCAATAGGAAAAACAGATGTTCTCAGGGAGAGACAGTCCTACAATTAACCTGGTTCTGTGCCATGTAGATCTTTAAAGGTGAAAACCAGCACCTTGAATTGCAACCATAAGGAAACAGGGAGACAATGCAACTCACACAACTGAGATGTAATCTGGGTGAATTTAAGAACACCTATTACTGCATGCACTGCTGCATTCTGGACTTCTCCTCATCCTCCTCCTCCTCCTCCTCCTCCTTCTCCTCCTCCTCCTCCTCCACCACCACCACCACCACCACCACCACCACCACCACCACCATTACCATTACCACCATCATCCTCTTCCAACATTTTTCAAAGATGTTCCAGATTAATGATTAATATAATCCCTATCAATACACAAGAATGGTATTATTTTTATCATCCTTCCTATTATTTGGTGAGGGTGGGGGACTTATGCTGGGAGCAATTAGGGGAAAAAAGATATTTTCATCATTCCAGAACCAGAAAATGAAATGGAGATCTATTCCATTAACTGTGATCAATGTTGTCTATTTTCTAATCCACCCCTTATCTATTTCTTCTGGCATTGAACTTCTACTCTTGGAGAGATAAAGGGCATGGAACTTTCTAAAGACCAGGAAGAGAATTTCCAAAATTGATTTTCTCCATCTGAAGTTGGAATTCTCTTCTGTGGTCTCTAGGAAAGATTCTAAAAATGTAGTGTACTGTATGAACCACTGATTTCAGTATATATTTATGCTGCAAAGACTTGAATTACAAAATGCAAACAAGGATTGCATAGCCTCTGTTACTATAAAGCAGTGTAAATGCCATGTAGTTTGAAGAAAAAGAGGGTTACCTACATCTCCGCTAGTGTGTGTATGGAGTATAAAATATTAAAGCAATTCTTAAAGGTTCCTACCTTGAACTTTGCAAGCCCAAAGTGAGCTATGTGATATTCCAAAGTTCCTGTTTGCTGTGTGCTACAAATGAAAAAAAAATCTACTTTTATTCTTTTTTTGTCCCTTTTGTTATTTATAATGAAGTGGTGAATCAGAGTTCAGACTTGATTTCAAAAAATACAAATAAGCAAAAAGATATTTGGAATAGAAAATGTGGCTTGAAACCTAGGTCAGATCAACATTTTCATAGAAACATCCACACCATCTCTTCTCCTTAGATATGATTTATCTTGTATTCTGCTGGGTTAAAAGTATTAATGAAAAAACAAGTACCGGGCTGAATAGAAGACTAGACTAGACTAGACTAGACTAGACTAGACTAGACTAGACTAGACTAGACTAGACTAGACTAGTTGTGCACTTTTGATGACTATGCAGCAAATTTAAAAAAATAAAAGTAAAAACAGTTTTTTTTCTTCTAATGTATATGGAAACAATACATCCATTCTAATATCTTAAATTTAGAACTAAGAAGCAGGATTTAGCAATTTGCATAGAACTACTCTAATAGCAAATTTTGGTTGTATGGAGAAAGACTTAGCAGTCTAATGATCTTATGCACAAGGTGAAGAAACAATTTGCTTCTTTTCTATGATTTCTTCTTCTGGATACGTGTTCAAATTAAATTGATATGTGTGAAAGAAAACAGTTTTTAAACTTTGAAATTTGTGTATATAATAATAAAACAGAGAAAGATTGATGTCTTGCTAGATTTTCTGATGCATATTCTACTTTCTGCATATTCAATTTTCTCATCCAAAGGATTTGGATATCAACTACAACATGCATAGGAATAAAAGAAGCCAATTCCTCTGGTCATTTCTGTGAGTTCCAAAGGACCCAAGGAAAATATGGCATTATTTAGCAGAACTGGATCTCATTTATATTCCCTTAAATATCTTTTATGAGAACCAATATGGTATAGAGGTTAAGGTATCAAGCTAGAAACCAGAGACTGTGATGCTGCCTAGTGCAAAACTAGCTGGTAACTGTTTGCCAGCCACTTTCCTTCAGCCTAGGAAGAAGACACTGGCATGTCACTTCTGAGAAACCTTGCCAAAAACTTGCAGGTAGTAAGCAGGAATCAATATTGTGTTGAATGCATGCACATACAGACAGATGGTGCTTTAGGTTGCTTTACAAGCTATTTCCACTATTCACACTACTTAAAATATATGAACATAATAAATCAAGTTGTAAAGTTACAATTAGAGAAAACTCTAAGATTGCCAATAATTGAGATCCAAAGTATATTATAACGGGGGTGGATGGGATTTCTATCATTTGTCATTTTGGAAACCAAATATGTGATATGGGGCATATTGGAAAAAGCAAATAATTTTTTTGTGCATGTTAATGTAGTCTTTATTGGTGGTGATTACTAATGAAATATACTCTAAGATTGTTGGTGAACATGAACACATGTTTTTATAAACTGTCAATAAAATAAGATAAATCTGCTAAATGTTATTCTAAATACTCAGGCAAAGATTTTATATTTAGAGGACTCTAGTAATCATTCTTCTTGAATTTACTAATTTAGTAATCATTTACTAATCACAATTTCTATAATCCTACTATATTTTATATGAGAAGTGTCCTGCGTACATAATACATTCATTCCCCTATTAGTAGCCTCTAGCTCAAAGTGGTATCAGGAATTTTATGATATAAATTACTGACTTTCAAAATATGCCTATAAGTAAAAGGCTGAATATCTGAAGGTGAGCCACAGTGTTAAAGCTATCTCATGCAAATGAATGTACAAACCATTAACCACAACAGAAGTTATGCATTAACAGAAGTAAAAAGGTTTCAGTTCTAAAAAGTATGTTACCTAAACATAAATAAAAATGATTGGGATGACCCGAATGTAGCAAAATTCTAGGAAAAGTATGCTTTTAAAGCATCATTTAACCTTAAAGTTGAATATTGGTGGGCATGAATTGGAAAAGATTAAAATGTGAGAAAAAGTTAAACAGTAAGTGTAATAATCATTCTCTTGGAAATGCAGCAGTTTTTGTCTAAAGGTGCCACTGATTTCCATTTGATTCTGAATGTATACAGAAAAGTTGTAAAAAGAAATGATTTGACTTTCCAGAGACAGAGTGATAACGTCTCTACCTTTCACACATTTTAGCCACAAGATCAATAAAATGCATTATATGAATTAGTTGTCCACACTCTGTTGAGACAAAATGACTCCTCCATATTTTACTGCCTAATGGACATTGCAATTTAGCCATCAATTGAGGAGGGATGGCATTGTAGTCAGAATTTCCATGATAAAAAGGGAGAGGATAAGCAAGTGTAAAAACACAAGACATAAAAAGTACAGAATTGATAGATTTAGATTTAGTGTTCATTGTTAAAATAGTAATGAGCCAAATATCAAAGTATATTAATGACAAAGTGGCAATGAACAAAACACTTTACCTTATAATAGTATTGGGTGTTATATAATGTGGTCATGCACTTTGCTTTTGCTTTTTTTTCTTTTGAAGCTATTTCTGTACCTACAAGTTATGCTTTAAAAAGGGGATGATCTCTGTTTTTAAAAATATAAATATTTCCTCTCCCTTAAAGAGATTTGCACTGTTCAGCCTGGCTGTGAGGTCAAATACACATATCAAGAACAATAACAGAACCAGCACAAAACATGTGCCTTAATAAAATACATTTCAGAAGGAAAATAAGGAACCAAAGATAGAATTTATATACTACAATATTAGGAAATAACAACTGTTTTAACAGAATATTCTTCTAAACCTTTTTTATTGTTGTCTGAATTCTATCTGGGGACTCCTTTCATCTCTTAATCATTTCATTTAATCAAATAGTTTATCTTGACAATAATTGCTTTTTAATCTATTACAGATCTCTTCCCTTTTGGTCACTAATGTCAATATTGACATTGATGTGCTTAAAAAAAAAGGCAATAGAACTGGAAGAATAATACATTTGGGGAAGTTATTATAAATTTTCCACATTGTTCCTATTATGGGGGGGAGGGGTCTCATATTTTCTCCCTTGTGTATATCAAGGTAGACAAATGGATATTTTGAGCAGCTCATATGATTATTATGATTTATTATGGTGGAAGAAAGATACAGTGAACCTTGCACTTAAAGATTGCCTTTATCCTTCTCACTCCTATGTTAACTACCACTTTTAATTTTGAATAATCCTGATGCAGGATGGTTAGATCTGGGCCATGGCTTCTTTATAGTATGCCATCTTCAAATTACAAGTTTAATTTTAGCAGACCCTAGTTAAGGCTGAATGGATTTTAAAGCTTAGGTTTACTGGTAAACCATGACTGATGAAAAGGAGCTTTCAATTTCTTCCATTGGTGGGAAAAGGGCGAAAGCTTTCCACCTCAAGTGATGAAACAGTGCACGGCTAATTTTATTATCAAAACAAGCCCAGGGGAAAGTAATAACTGAGAAAAATAAAATAATAAATAAAACAGCATTTTAACCACTATTATTACAGCTTTCCTGGTGAAAGCAGAATATATTAAGAAAACATTGTCTCTGCTGAGAGGGTTCTTTTCTCTGCAAAGTAGCCCAGTGAACTGCTGAAGTCAGCCTTCAGAGGCAGGAACACTTGGGGATAAGGGAATAAAGGGGGTAGGGATAGTTTAAAATCACAAGAGGAAAATAGATCCAGATATCACATTTGCAATGCAAAGGATACATTAAGTACAAAGCAATGTCTTCTCTACCAGGCCTTCAAAATATGGCTGCTACCCCATTTCAACAATGAATCAAGTAAGCAGTGCAAATGACTCATCTATAGTCAAATAGAGATGTCTTTATTAATATTTACTAGTTAATATTAATTATCACATATATAATTAATTTTCTGATCCTTGGATAACTGTGATTTGGAGATTTTTCTGCTAAATTAAGATTGCTAAGGCCTCAGGTTTTCGCAACTGATGTGGGAAGAAGCCCAACTTTTAAAATCAGCATAAAATCCTTTTAATGAGTAATAATGAAACAATTAACTGTACTTCAAGTAAGCACAAAGTTGAGTTTTATATTGCCAAGAAAAATGAAATGAATGTTGTATCTTGAGTAAGCTTGCTGTTGCCTAAACTTCCATGAATATAAGCTGATGATCTGTTCCTCGGCAACATAAAAAGGTACATTTTCTTTTCAAGCCTGATGCTTTTGAGTTACATGTTCATTAGACAAAAGTAACTTTTCATATTACTTCTTTTTTAAAAAAAATCTTTTTAAAGTTATTGCAGTTAAAAACAATGTTCAGGCAATAAGGGCATAACTAGCCAAATTTAACTATTAAAGTTCATGAGACTTTTAGGTGTCTGTCTCTAGCAACACTGCTTGCAAAGTAGCAGTTATAATTTATGTGTGACATCAAAACATATCTGTGTGTTCTCTCACATTTATATTCTTTTTATAAATGTGTGTTGGGCATAAAGTTACTCACTTATCATAGCTCTTTTCTCTTTAAAGAGGATTACAACAGCAATAAAACTGATTCTTGGCTTTAGTCAAATGGATCACTTGACAAAGATGAAGATAGTGGCTTTGTAAACAACTCTCTTCTACAAAACTCCATATATATCACTATAATTGCCAAAACTTTTTGTAGCAGAAGACCTACAATGAATACAAGATAAATCATAGAGCCACTGAGTATTATTCAAGAAAGCACATAAACAACTGCAAACAATCTACAGATATGCTTAGGTTGTTATAGATGATACAATATTTGCTTGTTGAACGTTTTTTCAACCCGATACCATATATTATTTGAACGTTTACAGGAAGAGAAGGAAAAAAGGATTAAAATGGCAGCATGTAGCACAGGAAGAAGACACAATATAAATTGTATCAAAGTCACTATTCCAATATAAATATGACCATTCAGAATTCTTCAAGTCTAAAATAAATAAGTAATAAATTATCTGAGTTCTAGAAAGGGGGCAGGCTTTGTCATGGCACTTGGATAGTCCAATAACTTTTTCTCAATTTATAGATAGGTCTGACCTTAAATATAATGCCATGAAAAACTGTATCTTCCCCAGGCAATGGGGCCATAATGTTGTATGGATGTGGAAGGTTGACACAATATCTTTTTAATGGATTTGAATAATTGGTTTGTTTTAATTACTGCTTACTGCCTAGAGTTCCTTGGGTAGATGGGTAGCTATAAAATGGATTAAATAAGTAGTTCTCGATTTAAGACCATAACTGGGCCTGAAATTATAGTAGTAAGTCTTGCTGGTCACTAAGCAGTTCATCACATGTCTGTGCCCAATTTTACAATCTTTTCGTTGTGTTCATTAAGCAAACCCTAGGGTCAACAGAATTCAGGAAAATAAACACCAGTTTCCTGAAAAAAAAATGTTGTAAATTGAGGTCACATGACTACATCCTCACTACCAAGAAAGTTCATGTTGGCAGATCAATAATTGTTTAAGGAAAAATATCAAGAACAAAAGGGGAAGTTGAATAAAGGCAGTTTTACAAAATTCCTCAGAGCTGGTGCTCAGCTTTTTGCTGTATCACTAAGAAACTTAGAAAGAATTAGAAAGATGGAAAAGGACATAAGAATGCATGGAGGAAGAGGTAGTCAGATAATCATAGTGATTTGTGAATTGTCTACAACACAGTTATTTCTGCAACCTCTCAGCAATAAGATAAAAGCAAAGTCTCCTTTGTGTTGAGGTTGACACCTGAAAACTACACAAACACATTCATACTGCTTTTGTGAAAGCAAATAGAAGTAGTCTGTCATTGTCCTTTTCCAGGGTTGGAATTTCCTGGTCGCCTCCCTTCCAAGCAATTTTGAGATCAGCCAGTATTAGCTAACTACTGTCAGCTGCTGTAAACCTAAAAAATAAAGTTCAACAACAGTCATAGTAAACTAGTAAACATAGTAAACAGTAAAATAAATTCTTAAGCACTTTTAGGAAGGGCTAGAAAAATAGAATCTACTTTCTCAGCTATTGACCACCTGAGCACAAATTTCACTATAGGATTCATTATTTACCCATCCATAAGAAAATACTTTGAACTGCATTTTCCTTTATGCCTGGCCATGATATCCGTAAATATATATTTGTATCCGTATCTCAATACCTATAATTATAACAATAGCTATATCATCTATGTCTGTACCAGGGGTAAAATCCAGCAGGTTCTGACAGGTTCTGCAGAAATGGTAACGGAAATTTTGAGTAGTTTGGAGAACCAGCAAATACCACCTCTGGCTGGCCCCAGAATGGGGTGGGAATGGAGATTTTGTAATATCTTTCTGCCAGGAGTGGGGTAGGAATGGGGATTTTTCAGTATCCTTCCCCTGGAGTGGGGTGGTAATGGAGATTTTGCAAAATTCTTCCCCTGCCATGCCCACCAAGGCACACCCACAGAACAGGTAGTAAAAAAATTTGGATTTCACCATTGGTATGCACCATCTATATCTACATCTCTATCATATATTATCTTTATCTCCACATAATTCTCCTTATATTAGCTAGGTCATTATATCTTTATGGCACTGGTTTTTCCCCATGGCAATTCTAAAAAGAAAGTTACTTGCCTTTATATACTTTTTTAAAATCCTATTATCTATTTAAAGTTCCAACACTGGCTTTCATGTTAAATTCCTGACTTAGGTTTGGATAATTTGGATAATAAGGTTCACCTCAAGAAAAGGTGTACAGCAAGATAATTATAGTATCTAATTGCCAAACTAATTAAAGAAATAAAACACTCCCAATTCCCTCACTATTCATTCTGAATTGGTCATTCGAACAATGATTGCTTTTCATGGATTGGTATTAATGCCAATTTCAGCAGTTGATAAATAGACATGAGGATTGGTGATCTATGATCCAAAATTGCTACAACATCTCCTGGTTGAAGTCCAGTTATTTATTATTATTATTATTATTATTATTATTATTATTATTATTATTATTATTAATTAAATTTATATACCGCCCTACTCCCGAAGGACTCAGGGCGGTGAACAGCCTTAAATAAAATACAATATACAAAAGTTAAAAACTATTAAAAATACATTAAATAATTTAGGCTTAAGTCAAATTTAAAACACTCAATTTATAGAAAACTTAAAACCCAATTTAAAAGGGAAAGTCAAGTCAGGCCAGCCTGCTGGAATAAAAACGTTTTGAGGGTACGGCAGAAAGTGCGTAAATCTGGGATCCTCCGTATATCCAGGGGGGGGAGCTCATTCCAGATGGCAGGTGCCCCCACAGAGAAGGCTTTTCCCCTGGGGGCCACCAGTCAACATTGTTTGGCCAACAGCAACCTGAGGAGCCCCTCTCTATGGGAGCATACTGGTCAATGAGAGACTACTGGTGGCAGGAGGTTTAATTTAGTTTAGTTTGTATAAAGCCCTTCTCCTAGTGGACTCAGGGCGGTGCACAGCCAGGAATAAAAAACACTTCAATACAAAATTTAAAATTTGTAAAAGAATTAAACAATTTTTGGCCCAGAAAATTTAAAAACCCATAAAACATTTAAAATTTAAAACCCATAGACAATTAAAAGCTAAAGAGGGGGGGGTCATGCCAGCCCAGCTTGACAAAATAAAAAAGTTTTTAGGCACGGTGAAAGGCCCGGAGATCAGATATCATGCGGATCTCTGGGGGCAAATCGTTCTAGAGGGCTGGTGCTGCCACAGAGAAGGCTCTCCCCCTGGGCGTCACCAGCTGACATTGCCTGGCTGATAGCACCCTGAGGAGTCCCTCTCTGTGGGAGCGTACTGGCCGGTGGGAGGCTATCGGCGGCAGAAGGCGGTCCCGCAAGTACCCAGGCCCTATGCCATGGAGTGCTTTAAAGGTGGTAACCAACACCTTGAAGCACACCCGGAAGACCACCAGAAGCCAATGCAGCTCACGCAGCAGAGGTGTCACATGGGAGCGCCCCCTTGCTCCCATAATCCCCCACATGGCCGCATTCTGCACCAGCTGGAGCCTCCAGGTGCTCCTCAAGGGGACCCCTATGCAGAGGTGGTCTCTTAAGTAATCAGAATTTTCATTCTAGAGCAGGGGTGTCAAACTTGTGGGCTGGATATATATTGCACTGGCCATGCCCACCCCCAGTTTAGCAAAGGGGGGAAAAATCACAATAGTCACGTGATGACAATTTGATGCTGAGAGTTTGGCACCCCAGTTCTACAGCAACAGAATTTGTGAAGGCAAGTATCCAGTGGAAAAAAGCAGTAGAGCGATACTGAAGAAATAAACCTTTTTAGCTATCCTTCAAAGTAAAAATGTTCACCATTAATTTAACATTGACTTTAATGAGACATCAATGTCCATGGTTCTTTTCCTTTCTATTTCCCAATCAAAATGTACAACCAAGAAGGCAACAGTCTACAAGAAAAAAGAAAATATATTTGGACATTTTAAATTACAAGTTGGGACTGATGAAAACAGCTTCTCTGGTTATTAAAAAGGTAGCAATATCAAATATTTTTGTGAGGACACAGTGGGCAGTGTTCTCTCCATATTTTCTCGGTGACTCTAGCTTTCCTTTGGTTTTGTTGTTTTAGTTCTTGGCAGGTATCATCATTCTAAAAGCATTGGGCTCAGAGCCACCTGTTAATTTCATTTACTACAAAGCCTATGGGTCCAGAGGTGTTGGAGAAAATAATGATGAAGTTAAAACTTAGTGTTTTGTTTCTGTTAATTTTATTTCCATTTTTTAAAAAAGTAAAATAAAATAAAGGCGTACAGGGCATGACAGGCCTCATGGTTGATATTCATAAGCAACATTATTCACACTGGGAAATATAAATTACAATTTTATTTAATAGCTCTATACTTCACTTTTTGCTTATGCAAGCTTTCCAGGCAGCTTATAGCAATAACAGAAAATATAAACCATGACATTAAAATCAATACAATTAAAATTAAAATCAACGGAAAGTAATCAACAGTTAAAAGCTTGATCAAAGTTATAGATTTTTTTTTCCACTTAAATACTAAAACTGGGGATAAGCCCATTAAGGAAAGCATTCCATGGACTAAGATCTTCATGGGAGTGGTTTAGTTTAAGTTAGTTGCAATCAAAAACAACTCTCAGTTGCTGGCATGGTTCTAAGGCAACCCACAGTACAATTTAAAATGTCTGAAACAATTGTATTATAAAAATTCAACATTGATCAAAAATAAAGTCTCAGCTAGAACACTTCATGAAATAATTCAGTTTTGAAATCCTGAATATAATCAGGGAGGAAGCCAGCCTGATTTTAATTGGAAGACTATTCCATGGTGGTGCAGTAGTTAGAATGCAGTATTATAGGCTACTTCTGCTGACTGCCTGCTAACAAAAGTTTGGCAGTTTGAGTGTCACTGCATCAAGGTTGACCCATCCTTCAGTAAAATAAGGACCCAGACTGTTGGGGGCAATATACTGACTCTGTAAACTGCTTAGAGAGGGCTGTAAAGCACTGTGAAGTGGTAAATAAGTCTAAGTGCTATGGCTATTGATATTCCAGAGGTTGGTATTGCTAATGAAAAGCAGTGCATTCTAATCTGGACTCCTTTACTTCCCAGAAGTGGGAGAATATAACATTTATGTCATCATCTATCTTACAGTTTGAACCTATCCTGGTTGGAGTATGGGGTCCTGCATACCAGATAGCTCCAGTTCTGGCAATGAGGTGCCTTCAGACAAGCTCCTGCTGATCTAAGTAACTGAGCAAGTTCATAGTACGAAAAGCGATGCTTTCCTCATACAATCAGGCTTCAAGCCATTGAAAGCTTTAAAAGATAAGGTCAAAGTCAACTTCATAAAGTGTGCCCAGTAGGCAATTGGCAGAAAATATAGATTTTTCAGAAGAGGCTTCATATTATTCTCACACTTTGCACCAGTTGGCAATCTAGCAATCAGGTGACCTACCAATCTGAATGTAATTATCTTAGGGAACAAGTTCTCAAAATGTTGATCACAATCCCTCAGGAGATTGGGAGCTAATTTAAAGGGAATTGGTTTCTGCATGCAAAGTTTGACTAAAAGAAGTTCAGAGCGAATTCCAATAGGGACATTTTTTTAATGTATGCATGATTCTTTCTCTCCTCTCCATATTGTCTAGGGTAAATACCTTCTGGTGAGGACCCAAAAGATTTGAGATAATCTGTGTGCTCCAAAACAGAAGATTTAAAGACACAAGTTCTGTTTTGTCTGCTTCTCTTTGCTTGTTACATTAGTAAGTGTGCAGTGAGGCAAAGAAAAAAATGTTGATTCCCAGAAGCAAATCCACTTGGCAATAGAGTCAAAGAAAGCTGTATGAAGCAGTAGCAATGCCTTCAAGCATGCTAGAGGAAGAAAGGGAGGCAAGCATTGTATTGGCCCAGTGTCATACAGCTTACTTCCCACTCTTAAGTCCTTGATTTCTCTAGCTTGGGTGTTAAAACAAGTTCCTGTTCTCAGCATGGTTTCCTGGGGAATATCAAACATCTACCACTTGGTGGAGGAATAACCCCATGCTTATAATAATGCCTGGTGTTCTGAGCAATATCCTTCGATCTCAGATCAAAGTCCTTCAGAAAGAGTCCCCACTCTTCAAGAAGATTTGCTGCCCAACATACTGTCAATTATGAAATGGAAGGGAGGGGAAGAGGAAGATTTAAGTAATGCAGTTTTGCCTTTGTTCAATAGCTAGTTGTGGATTTCATCTCCTAAATTAGAATGTGGGTTTCCTCTCTTTTTTTTTTTTTCTGTATACAGACACACACCTCCTAAGGCCGTTCAAAGTAGGACTGCCAGAATTAATATCCCAACTAATGTTTTAGTGTCAATTTGTGTCTTTTTCCTGGTTGGAAATTGCTGCTGCAAACAATTCAGTGAAGGAGAATAGGCAGCTGCTTGCCTTTGATTGGCACAGAATAGTGGCTGCAGAAGTATGAGCTCTAAATCTTACTGCCTACAGCACTCCCTTAATTTGTGTTTGTGCGGGAGAAGAGAAAATTAGATTTTCCAGAGTACAAACCTCCAAAAGGGTAAGCTTAGTCATGATTAATTTAAAGTGAACCACTCTAGGGGTTTGAGAAAGGCCCTCAGTGGCAGGCTGGCCTACCTTTTTAAAGTCATGCTTTGTTATCCTTGTTCCCTATCCCTGATTTATCCTGAATGTACAGTGTATAGAAACAAGCCACACTCTCCTATGACTCTTGACTTGCAATTTCCTTGTCACTAGAATAATGCCAGCAAATTGCTCAAACAGGGTAATCAATTAAAGCAGAGGTCTTCAAACTTGGCAGCTTTAAGACTTGTGGACTTCAGCTCCCAGAATTCTCCAGCCAGATGCTGGCTAGAGAATTCTGGGAGCTGAAGTCCACAAGTCTTAAAGCTGCCAAGTTTGAAGACCTCTGGATTAAAGCCTATTTAGAAATGATTATCCAAAACATAAAAGGTTAAGTCTCGGGACGTATAAATTTAACAAATAAATAAATTGTGACAAGACAAGCTTGTCTTGAGCCTATGCAAACCTCATGGTTTATACAGGAAACTTATTATCCTAGCAAACATTTGTCCAAGCACTCATGAAGTGTCATTGCATATATATGGCATATACATATTATACTTATTAATGCCAGACTGGACTGTTGATCTATTTAGTCCAGCAATGACCCATTTGATGGTATCTTTTCAAGTTGCCAGATGGAGTTTTCTCCCAGCTGCATTTCCTGAGATTCTTTCACAGGAAATTTTCAGCATGCAATGAATGTGCTCTTTCCAATGAACTTGAATCTCATGCAGTCCTGAACATCATCTGGTGCTCAGTCAAATGAAGAAATGGAATGGGTGACCCTGACAATAATAGATGGGTCTGGCAGATGTTTTGCTATGATTATCACAGCATTTTTTCAACTGTCACGACTGCAAGAATGCCAACAATGGTAGTTTCATTCACACATAATTTTTGTTTTTGCACATGAATGCCCAGATGCAAGATTTATAATTTTCTAATAAGCATATTATTTGAGCTATCCCAACAAAATGTTTGGCTGATATTAGTAGGAAATCTGAATGCATTTTAAATGTGATTGATTTCATAAAATCAAAATAATACATTTGTCATTTTGAGTCTGTTATGCTCATTTGTGCACCAGGTATTATGGACATCTGGGGTATTCAGCATATTTGGAAGAGGTATTGCTTCACATGTGACTCACAATTCATGCCATGTTGCTCTGGGATGCAGAAGACAAGTTGGTGGCCATAATTTTTGTACCCTCATTTTAAGGCAACTGAACATATTTTTTTTCCCCATGGATAGCATAAGAGTTTAGAGGAATCTCATCTTGCAAAAATTATTGTGGATAATTTCCAGTTTAATCTGCTCTCAGCAAAGTCCCAGGAACCCCCATATCCAGATCAGAGTACTATAAGCACATAAGCCAAATCAGTTCGGCTAGCAAAACAAAACTGCAAAGTGGCATAAAACTCAAGTAAAAGTGGACAGAGGCAGACATAAGCAGCAGGCAAGAATTTATGGCATATAACTTTGCAGAGTTGCTGGAAACAATATTATGGATAATTAGAATGAACAGCCCCAAAGGAAGTTGCCTTTGGTTATCCCAGCTTTATTTTTTTAAAGATAACAGAACAGCAGTGGAAAGTAAAATACCAAGTGATGTCTCCTTTATTATGTGCCATAAAGAAAACTTTAGTGGATGGAGATGATGTATCCAACTAGCATAGTATTTCTTTTCCATCATTAACTTCTGTCCTACTAAACAGCCCGTCATTGTCCAGATGTGAAGTGTACTTGACCCCATTCTGATCTGTTATTGGCCCACACATCACTAACCTCACCTCAATTTCCCCTGCAGCCAAAAATAGCATTTTTAATTGGAAGCCAAAATATATTTTATCCCTTTAAGCAGCAGCTTCCACCTATGCTGTATTAGCTAAACACAATACTTTGTGGTCAAGCTGTATTCTGGAGTGAATCAAATACACTGGCTGGCTACTTTCAATCAGACATAAACGTAATTTGGCTCCCATTTAAAATCACAGCCAATGCTGCCTATTTCAGGAAAACCTGTGAGTGGCTGTGGTGACAGGTAACATTAGGCATGGATGATAGATCAGATGCTGCATTTGGATTATATTGACCCAACAGGCAACTTTTGTAGATGAGAGCCAATTATTGGTTCAGCAACTCTTAAGAAATTTAGTCTGGTACCTCAGACAAAGTTGACTGAAAGGGCTGTGGAATTGGCATTAGCCCTTCATGTAGCTCTTGATATACTCTGATAGTACATCAGAGATGTACTATCTTTTCACGAGAAATGTCTCTGAATGTAGGCTGAGGATTACGAATCTAAGTTAATTAAGTATTTGCAGATTTTGAGAAATGTCAGGGGAAAAAAATCAGAATAAGAACAATTTGCATGTGGAATCAATTTTTAAAGGAGACATCAGTTCTTCTTTGTTGGATGCATGGGAACAGAAGCTTGATTGCCATTTGTTGGGAATATTGTAATTTGGATTTAGCTTTATCAGAGGATTGGCTTGATGGCCCTTTCTTATTCTGTGACTCTGTGATTGTTGCTGTTCCTGCCAGCATTTGAGTCTGCTGGCTGGTTTTGTGCTGTACTTGCTTCAGTTCACATATCATTGAAGTTATCAATGCATGATACAACAAGGGATTTTGATTTTCAACTGGCTTGTCAGTAAGCTAGGTACTCACAAGGGCTGAAAGGAAATGACAGCCCAAAGTCACCCAGCCAGCTTCAATGCCTAAGGGAAGACTAACAGCAAGTAATTACTTTTACACACACACACACACTAACCTACTGCACATTTTATATTATGTGTTATGCTATTATATGCTATTTAATTAGAAGATCATGTGATTATTTGTTTTAAGTTATGAAGAATTCTGGTTTGAATAATCTTGATTACTCTGCTGGGAATAATGGCCATAAAAGAATGAAAGATGCTGGTTCCAACTAATCTCATTACTGGAAAAAAATGACAAATTGTATTTGTAAGGAACTACATCTTCTTGGCGGTATTGCCAAAAGGGAGATGCTAACTAGAAAAGAATAATGCTATTGTCCACCAAATTTTGGGATTGCATCCATAGAATTGCCATGTAATTAATAATCAAACTACCTTAATTAATTATGTGCCACTGACTTAAGTTGTTTTGTCTTCTGCTTTGCATATCATTTCTATAAACATGACAATGAAATTAATTTAGTAAATCCTAGGATTTAAAAATTCATCACTCAGTTAAGAAGCAGCCTCCCAAATGGGCAATGAGCACCTACTTACACATTTTACTCTTTAAAATAATCATTGTATTTTTTAATAAAATATTTTATTTATTTATTTATTTATTTATTAAATTTCTATACCGCCCTTCTCCTTCCGGAGAAGCTATTTTCATAGCTGACACATTCTTCTTAAGAGTTCCAATTATAGTATTTTTTTGTTGTATTGCACTGCCTGCTTTTTTATCATTAGTGTCTTTGTTTCACATTACATATTTTACGTATTGTTTTTAATTGAAAAGTAATACACAATTTGAAGTTCAGTAATGCTGGAGAATTGGAAAATATTTAGATGTGTTATTGGAAAATGCCTAGATGACCAAGTGACTTATAAATTACTCGCATTACTCACAACAAACTTATACATGCCTTGTCAGAAGTAAATGCATCTGAGATCAATGGGCAACTGTGTATAGGTCTGACCTGCAGTCGAAGATACTCATTTATCAAAACGTTTGCTTCAAAGAGAAATAGAAAATAAAGCCAACGATTTGGTAATTCTGTCAGCCCTCACTTGCTAAGTGTAGAAAACATATTGTGAGATGATTGGAGGCATAATTTGTCTATTAGGTTCTTGAATTAACTGTGTTTAGATCATTAATTATTCTCCAGTAATAAAATTGGAATCCAATACCTCCACTGGAATCTGCTGTCCAACCAGTTTGTAATGGGTGGAGAAATGCTTATGTTGGAATGCATAAAGCACACAGAATTTATTGGCTGTCACATTTTCAGTTGGTGGCAGTTATCACTGTATGAATGTGTCTATATCACTTTCTATATATCTATATCTATATCTATATCTATATCTATATCTATATCTATATCATCATCTATATCTATATCTATATCTATATCTATCTATATCTATCTATCTGTTGAAATACTGGTATCCATCGATGTTGATCTCTGACAGCCAGTCACAAAGCCAAAGTAGCTTTAATTACTACTTGATAAAATAAAGTAAAATGACTCTTCAGTAAAATGACTCTTAGGATTGTAATTATAGCTTTCTCCATGGAATCGCATGGAAAGAAGGAATTTAGGGCGTAGCCATTCATAAAATTAGCAGTTTATGCAAATTTTACTGCAGATAGTAACTGAGAAAGAAACTGATGCCAACCAGAAACCAATCTGAAAATAAAGCCCATGATCTAATCTCTTCGCCATTCACATTTTTACATTGTTAAAGAATGCGGAATGTCTCATTTGGTGAATCATGCTATAATTGTCATATTTAGTTCCTTGGATATTTCTGCTTGTTTGTTCTTCCCAGAAGCCAAAGGAACTGAGTGGCTGTTTATCTCAGCCTATCCAAAGCTGATGCATCCTTTGCACAAAACTCTAGGCAGCACTGGGCTTATCAGGTTTTGCCAAGAGAAAAAAAGACAATTGTTTTCCAACTTTCTCTTTGCTCCTTTTTCATTTAATCAACTTTTCTTTTGAAGATTTTTTTTAAAAAAAATGGAATACACTATTTCAAACATCTGAATTTGACAGTATAAACATAGCTCACCATGCGATTTGAAAAGCTCTTAGACTGAGCTGAAAAGAGTTGATAACTTTGGAGCCTGCCTTCTTTTTAAGGCCACAGCTTCAGGGTCTGTCACTTGTGTCTTTGCTGTCAAATGCAATCCCAAAGCAACCCATTTGCTTTTGTATATATCTGAAATTCCTTTGCCTCTGCTTTGCCGCAATCACAGTCTATTACAATTGATGTGATCTAACATGACACATCACTTAAAAACATTGAACAGAGCTCTTTTTTATTAAAAGACACAGTTTTAAAGCTAGTCATTCTTTCTTTGAAATAACAAATCCATCAGCAAGCAACATAAATCATGGAGTGATGGTGCTGAGGAATCAGGGTCTGGACTTAACTCCACACTAGATAATGAGATCTGTTTCATTGACTCATAAGGATATTGGTCAAAGGACTAAATTTAGTTTGTCCTAGATACTAAATATACATGGATAAAATAAATAAATGCAGAACTGTAGTTTTATAGATAAGCAATCATGGCTGATTGATCATTGATTAATCAAATGCTGTCGATTTGGTTTTAATCTTTTTAGCCTGGCCTCTTTGGTCTCTTAATGGTATATTTGTTGCTGTTGTAATTGAAGGTAGTTAAGATATATTACATATATATATATATATATATATATATATATATATATATATATATATATATATATATATATATATATATATATAATTAATTTATATAAATGAAATATATCATACACAGAGTTATCTCTTTCTGAGAGAAGACTCTTCTTGGAGTTGTTGATTAATACAGAGGAAGAAGACCCTACATATGTGGTGTGACATTTTTTATGATCTTGTATGAAAGCTGTGAGGATGTTTATTTTATAGTACCTATCTATTAATACCAAGTCAAATAAATTGCTGTAGATCCAGTTTCTGTGGCACACTAAAATGAGGTTTAAATTGGCTAGAAGTGGGGGTTATATGTGTTTCTTTTTCATGCATTCAATCACACCGATATACCAGAACCACAAGAGCAATTTCATTCTTGGCATAATCAAAGGCATTTGTGGCATCCGGGAATCTACCAAGGTAGCAATTTTCTAGATAATCAACTTAATGTCTTCATTCTAAGTGCATTTATACGTGTAAGTTAATTAGGGAAGTTAATTTTCACAAATGGCAGAAAATCTACATTTTCCAGCAGAGCTCTGTCACTGTGCCAATTGCAAGTTCAAGATAGACAAAGCAACTTAACTTCCCATATATTTCATAGGAATTTTATCCTAGGCTGTAGTTGGAGCACATTAGACCAATTTAAAAATAGTCAGTTAATACATAGGCAGTGAGAAATTAGAGACCTAGCTTGTTCCACTACCCAATTTCATGCATTAAATTGAACGTTATAGCATAACGTATATATAGAGAGGGAGATTGAACTATGTTACCTATGCATTTCTATGTTATGGAAATCTATTTATGGATCCAGACAAAACCTGAGGAGCTAACTTTTTGATATGGAAAAGCTTGAAAAATACAAGTGTCCATTACATATATGACAGTAAGCCTTGATCAGATTCTTAGCTACCTGCTAAGTGTACAAAGTGCAGTGTTTTATTCATTTGTCCAGTTTCTGTTGTCAGCAGAAGTACCAGGCTGGTACTTAAAAGACTTAAAAGATTAAAGACTGTGATTTCCACATTAAGGCCAATCTGTATATAGCATGAACTAGCAACTCCTGTAAAAAGAATAACATGTGCATTTGTTTTTCAATAGTCCTTTATCAAAAATGAGGCGGGTTTTTTTTTAAAAAAAAAAATCTTCTTGGCTCCAAAATAATCAGTATCATTTGTACTGATTCAGAATTGCTTAAAAGCAATTGTGTAGTCCAAGGCTTGGCTCAAACATACCTCCCTTATTCAAGATACATTACAAAATTCAAAATAAATTCTGGTTAGGATATTAACCAGTTTTAGTTCAGGTTTTTGAACCAAACTGTAAGCAGAAATATTTCACAAGAAGAGTCCTCCACTCCTCTGCTCGTAACAAAATACCCTATGCCACCAGACTTGAAATTCTGGGTTTAGAAAATTTAGAACTACGCCATCTTCAGTATGACCTAAGCATAGCTCATATAATCATCTGCTACTATGTCCTGTCAATGACTACTTCAGCTTCAACTACAACAATACACGAGCACACAATAGATACGAACTCAAAGTGAACTGTTCCAAACTTGATTGCAGAAAATATGACTTCAGTAACAGAATTGTTAATGCCTGGAATGCACTACCAGACTCTGTGGTCTCATCCCAAAAACCCCAAAACTTTAACTTAAAACTGTCTATTGTTTATCTCACCCCATTCCTAAGAGATCTGTAAGGGCTGTGCATAAGACCACCAGCATGCCTACCATCCCTGTCCTAATGTTCCCTAAATAAATAAATAAATACCAATTTTTCTATCATCTTTTAAACAGACATTCTTTTCATAAAGGTCTTCACCTGAATGTGATGATAGTCATCAGTGAACCTTCAAACTATTCATCAAGAAGATGAAATGGTCTGTCTTATCATCTCTGTCATCTAGAGCTTTGGCATCTAGCAGACTCCTGACAGACCAAGAGTTTTATGAGCCTTAAGAAGAATATGTTCCACCATAGCTTTCCTGACAATCAGAAATAGTATGATCAGCTGATAACAAATATTCAGTACCCTGGTTGTGATTCTAACAAGGTCAGATTTGGTCTTGCTAAGTAAGAAGATGCAGTTTTCCTTTGTCAGCATTTTCCCATAAAGTCTTTATTATAAAACATGGGTGTCAAACTTGTGGCATCACATTGCCATCATGTGACATTTTGTCTTTTTTTTTTCCTTTTGCAGAGCTGGGGTGGGCGTAGCATGCATCTGACACATCTGCGGGCCACCAGTTTGACACCCCTGGTATAAAATATTTTATTTGCAGGACTATTTCTTAGGAATAATGTTGTGGTCATGGTTAAATCAAATGTAAATCTCTTCATTCTAAAGGTAATCAGGATTGAAGTTTAGAGGCAGCACTCTAACAGGAGAATGAAACAGGTACATAAATTGATCAGAAACATATGAGAAATTAGCTATGTAGATATACTATATACTCTCTGAATATATTCTTGTCTATAAATTGAGTAAATATTGGAATTTTCTGAAACAAAATACTAAACATGTCATTACACAATATTTCCATAAACCCATTATTTTTGTTTTATGTAAAAATAATTCTTAAAATAATTTTCTGTGGCAGTGGAATCAAAACAGGCTGTTTTTTGGTTTAAAAACTTGTCTTCTTCCTTCCTTCCTTCCTTCCTTCCTTCCTTCCTTCCTTCCTTCCTTCCTTCCTTCCTTCCTTCCTTCCTTCCTTTCTTTCTTTCTTTCTTTCTTTCTTTCTTTCTGACACCAGGGAATATCTCAGTAAAAGTTGATGATCTATTTTCTCTGGCTGGGCCACGTCTTTCAAAGTCCAAGACAAATGTTTGATGTCAAAAAGAAAAAATATCCTGGAAAGTAGAAATATACGATGTGAAGCTGAACCTGCAATACTGTGCAATATTATGGAAGGAGATGGAAAAGGCTCAAATTCACTTAAACATCTTTTACTATAACTGTGTATTTGAAAGGATTTGTTCAGACAAAGCAGGTGATACTATCACTTCCTTGCAAAAGTAGATATGGAATAAATATTGATAAAATGTTGTCCAATGCCTAAATCCCCTGAGTTAGTTTCAAACATTTCATTAGAATCATGAAATCACTGAACTGGAAAAAAAATAAAATGTTTAGTTATGTTGTACTATAACATTTCAAATCCAGTGGTTTGCATCCTAGCCTTTAAACCAGAAAAAAATATTATGTCATTAGACTGGCCATAGACAAGGAACCTAGTTCCATTTATTTCCATAATCTAGGAAAGTAGGAAGATACATAACTCAGCTATGTATCAGTAATAACTCACATTTAAGGCAAGCTCACTATTTTTGAAGCTTCTGCTTTAATAATTATCATGAAAGTTGGAAACAAAAACCTGAGTTATCAGTAAAAAGGGAAGGTTGGTGGACTGTGAACACATCATTTTATCTGCTTATAAATTCTAGGAAAAGTGATGATAATGGTACAACTAATCCTTCCTTCCTTCTTTCCTTCCCCCACCATCCAGCCAGAACTGACAAAGCTTCTTGGATGACAAACAAAACATCTTCTTCCTCAAGGAAAAAACATAATCCGATTGCCTTTTGAAAAAGCTCCTTTGAGACAACCATGATCTGGATGACTGAGAATCTCCATAGCATAATGACACAACAGTTTCTCAAAGCTGCATCTATGACTGTAGTCTACATTGTAAAATATGGATGTCATGAGTCTAAGATTTGTATAATAATGAAAAATCAATCTGATTATTTTTATAAGGATTAGAAAAAATCTTAAAATCTATCTGAAGTTTCCAGCTTCAGGCAGTAAAACATGGAGTAGGGCAAGAGGAAACTGTTCATCATCAAACAGAACAGAACACCAAAAACTGCCATTTGCAAAGCAGAATTTTCATCATCCCAAATTGCAATTTGAGATAGTGCCATAGCTGAGCTAAAAGAAACTGACTTGCCTAACCAAGGAACAAGACAGTATGTGTTTATATGTCTTCAGAGGATGCCAAACAACAAAGATGCCAAATCATAAAGAAAAATTCAGATAAAAAAGTCAAGGTAATTTTTTTAAGGAGGAAACTTATATAGTTATGGAAATAGTTATGGAACGCTCTGGATCCAGTTCCCAAAGGCACTCCAGGGGATGAAGGGACATAAATGTAAACATCCATCTGCAGCTTTTTAAATCAGCCTTGTGTCTCCCCTCGCCAAGTTCATATGGCAGATGTGAAGGGGATCTAGATGGTCTTAGGAAAAGACAATGCTACTTCTAAAGAGTTACCAACAGTTGCTATGGTTGCACCCATTCATTTTCCAAATTACCTTCTTTCTAAATCTTTTTCAAAGCACTGAATAATCCTACATCAATGAACTATGTCAGCTTGTTCTGTGGTAATAAAGCAATGAAATGTATGTATGTCTTCAGTTATTGCATCTATGGATGTCACAGGTGACCTTGTTTTAAATGACCCAGAACCTATTGGGGAGACCAGGAAGGAGAAAGAGTTAACACAGAGCTTTGTGAGGACATTTCTGGGCATCTGAAGCATAAAATAAGAGCAAGCAATTTCTTGCCCTGCTGGATGAACATTTTCAAAATATTCCTGGAAGGATGGGAGAAAGGAGAAGGGAAGAGGTCCACCAAACCTCTTAAAAAGATGGCTTCAGAGAGAAGTGAGGACCTCTACTGTATTAGCAGAAATCTCATTTTGTAGTACCGAATTCCAATCTATAGTATTTGAAATTTTCATCTTAAAATTGTTACTATCTTTAGTGTTTTTAAAAATGTGAATACAGTTTATCAGATAAATTTTACATGATTTTATCAAAGCCACATATGAACTCACTAGGTCAGAATGGTGCTAATAATTCTAGTGCAGTAAAACCTAAAATGCAAGCACTGCAAGAAAGCAGACTAGATCTGTAATGTCATTTAACTTTAGGAAGTTCAGAGGAGTACAGGAAAAAAAATATCTGTATGTGAGAAAATAATTAAGATCAGTAGCTTGGATGGATAACTTGCATTAGTAGCAATAAAATCTGTGAGGTAGGAATGTGTTTAATTACATTTATTTGTTCAGTGCGGATGAGGAGAATTAGAGGAGAGGTAAAGAAATTGTTGCATTGTGTTAAAGTTTATAATTTTATATTGCTGAAAAGCTGCAGCAAAGATAGCAAAGAAGATATGCAAAATTAAGACAAAATCTTTGTGATAAATTCTGAAAGATTTTCTTTCCCTGTAAAAATGGCTTACAGATATGTTGTTATTATTGATGTCGTTGCAATTCTTATTATCAAAATTTATTTTAAACATTTATCGATGTCTAGTTTTGTTTTTTTTATTCAATATTTTTATGGGGTGTTGGTTTTGGGAAGTTTTAATATATTTTTTCCCATAAATTGATAGCCTCTACCAGTGAGCTAATTTGGGAGACAGTAGTTGTGGAACTCCTGACTGGGCATGCCCTGTGGGTGAGTCAGTTCCAGAGATGTCAGCATTACTTTTAGAGAAATAGCTTCAATGGTCTTTGCATAATTGGTGCTATATATATGGTGAAACTTTGGCAACTACAGTCTGCTGAGAGAGCGGGATAACCAACGTTTTAAATGCTGAAATGGAACAGCAATTGGCAGAGTGTTTAGAACTCTATGATAAATCATGCTAAAGCAAGAATGTCAAATTTGATTTCATTGAGGGCTGCATCAGGGTTATGTTTGACCTCAGAGGGCCGGATGAGATGGCCAGGTTGGGGTAGTTGTGGCCCTCTGCCAGCAAAAATGGAGATCAGGGCACCATGGGCCAGTCCTTTGCTGTTTCCAAGGTGGCCCTGTGGCCCAAATCTAAGCACAGGCCAGATCATGCCTGTGAGCCTTTGGTTTGGCTCTGTTCTAGAGTAATGCAATGTCTGGATATGACCCTCACCATGAAAACTGTTTATACTATAAACAATGAAAGTGATCACTTCTGACTCTGTGGTCCTATTTTGTGCACCATGTCAGGATTGCTGATGATATAACCACACATTAATGATGTCACATCCATCTGCAATAAAACCTCATTCATTCACAACTTTGTGAGAGATGAGCAAACAGACCTGCTATATATTACCAAGATGTGTTTAGTTGATTGTAATAGTGTAGCCTTAAGTATCATCTCCCAAATTTCGGATCCTTCGACAGCCTTCATTCAAAGATGGGAGTAGGAAGCAGGGGCTTGGTATAAATTTTTAAGCACATTGTGTTCTACTCCAGTTTTCCAACATATTAATGAAAAGTTTTGGTGAGTGAGTTCCTAGGTGATTTTCAGCAATGGGAGAGTTCCTTGAGAACTTGATGTAATCCCCCTAGATTTATAATTGTTTTATCTCTTTGATTTATTAAAAAAGAAAAAAATAAAACCTTCTGAGAGATGAGATTCCAAAAGCAATGCCTGTAATACTAGCAGAAGACAAACAATGAAACTGACTGAGCAGGGATACAAGCCCATGTTGTGAGCTAGAAAGCTCAATGTGTTTCTGATAGTTTTCATAAATAATTCAGAAGCAAGAGCTTGTCTTCATTCTACCCTGCTGACTCTCCTACTATCCATATGAAACGGGAAGAATAAAATGATACGAAGAGTTAGCTGGTAACAAGAGGACTCATTGGAAAGCCCTATATTCTGGGCTTTTCAGAGCATTCTGGGACAATGACCCAGAAGAAAGTCCACTTCTCCTTTTTTAAAAAAAGGGGGCTTTGTCCTTCTATTATCTGCTACAATTCTTCTTTTTGGTAAACTCCCTTTAACTGAAGAGATGTGAATCATTGGTTTGAGATTATTTATTTAGCATATGGCATATCATACATGGACTGGCAATATGTATTAACATTTCACCTAGATTACTAAAACACAATAAAATATAAACGTTAAAAAGATCTGTGTTCAAATACTAATGTCTAGGCCATCTAACCATTAAAGTGCATCATCATTTATATTAAAAGAAAATAATAATCAGATATTGGTCTGGTATATGCCTCAGTTTATAGCTGGTCATGATGTGATCTACAGTTTGATGTGGAACCCTAGAGCAAAGGGAAGGATATTATCAGGGGTGAAATGCTCCCAGTTTGGACCAGCTCAGGTGAGTAGGTAGCGATGGTAGCAGGCAGTTCGGAGAACCGGTAGCAAAAATCCCTGCCCCTGCCCCCCATGCCCAGCTGAGTTGCACAATCATCAGAGCCTTTTTTTTTTATTTTAAATGGCTCTGATGAGCCAAGCTCTGACAATCCAAGCTCTGACGATCCAGCTGAGTTGCCTACCGATAAGGCAACTCAGCTGGGATCGTCAGAGCCTTTTGAAAGCATTTTTTACATGGTTTTACATGTAAAAAGGGGTTTTAAAAGTAAAAAAAAATTGGCCATGCCCACCTAGTCACATTACCCCCCACCAAGCCACGCCCACAGAACCTGTAGTAACAAATTTTAGATTTCACCCCTGATATTATGCTCCATTTTTACACTGAGTCCCAGCACATGTCACGTGAAGTGCACGTTTTATTCAGGATTGTCCATTGCTGACATAGTAATTCAAAGCCTGGCATTTTTTTTGTGATGTGTCTACCTATGTCTGGGCATTCAGTGGCCCATTTGTTTTTCCATTGGGAATCGAAGTTAAAGTGTTTGGGTAGATGTTGTGCAAGTGCCAGTCTTCTGGTTGATAAATGAGGATGGCTGGTGTCCATCGGTAGGAGTGAGTTGATCATAATTTTTCTGTATTCTTTCACTAATGCATTTTGCCTTCATAGATAAAGATTGAATTGGTCCTAAATTACTAGCATTTGCTTACCAATCCTCAAAATAATATATATATAAATTAATATATATATAAAATAATATATATATATAAATTGCAAATTGCTCCTAGAAGCACGAAGCCAAGAACACCAGCCTGAAGATGACGAATGAGACTTCATCAAAACTTCACCAAGACACTTCCAATTTTATGTGGGAGAAAACCCGAATAACCAAAGACCTACATAAAAGACAAGATATAGTCATCAAAAATCACAAGGCACAACACCCAGTGACAGTCATACAGTACAATAAGCAATCAAATCATACTAGTAAACAATCAATATCAATATAAATCACAAGGATATAAGCAACTTTATTCAATTTTTTAAACATCAGAGATACCACCGATTATTTTCAATGGATTAATGCGAGAAGTAAGAAGGTTGGACATAAAGGACTCAACTTTTCCCCAAATTCTTTTTTTACTATTTCCACAGAATTCAATTCTCCTTGCTGGACAGAAAACAGCTACAGTAGCCCTTATCATCATGAGCAAACCTTATAAGATCTGATGGTAAAAAAAAAAACAAAAAAAAAACATTAAGTATTCAATTTCTGCAGTATTTATTTTATTTGCAATTTAAGGCTTCATTCTTTAATCCAAGCTAGATTACAAGGATGGTTTATGAGGCAATTAAAATCTCATAAAATAGGAACCAATAACATAATTTAAAAAGGAATTAAGGCACTGCAGCAGATAATGTATCAGCAGAAGGCATAAGTAAAATTAACGGAATGGAAAGGATTTGGACAAATAAAGACAGATTTTCAGTTCAAGTTTTAGGATATCCTAAAATCTTCCTGAGATGGAAGATCTGGAACAAGGACCTTGCTACTAACAGGCTTTATGACCTTCATTAGCTTTAGTGCTGTTTTATTTTATTTTATTTTATTTTATTTTATTTTATTTTATTTTATTTTATTTTATTTTATTTTATTTTATTATTTTATTTTTATTTTATTTTATTTTATTTTATTTTATTTTATTTTATTTTATTTTATTTTATTTTATTTTATTTTATTTTATTTTATTTTATTTAGCGTATTTAATGCTGTCAATGACCCTTGACTACTTTCTGCAGAGTGAGGTAAGTTTGCTTTACAGAAAACAGTCTTTAAGACAGAGGTCTTCAAACTTGGCAGCTTTAAGGCTTGTGGACTTCAACTCCCGGAATTCTCCAGCCAGTTATGCTGCCAAGTTTGAAGATCTCTGCTTTAAGATATGTCAGTCCTGAGACATTTTAGGACTATATTTTTATTATACAATATCTAGAAATAAACCAGAAGTCAGTGCAGTTGCTTTAAAACTGGACATAATATATTGTCCATCCCCAGTCAAATGGCTAACTGCTATGCGTTGAAAGGCATATTGTGATTAGTTCTTATCAGTTTACAATTCATTGGATGGAATTCACAAGTGGATAATGATAGCCAGGGCGTTCAAGGATTTTTTTTCCCCATTATATTTAAATAGATAGCAGTGGTGGGTTGCTACTGGTTTGCCCCGGATTGGGTGAACCAATAGCGGTGGCGGTGGGAGGCTCTGCCCATCCGCCCGGACATTTCTGCACATGCGTAGGAGCATCATGAGTGTGCACGCAGCTGCGAGCAAACCGGTAGCAAATGAAATTGAAACCCACTACTGCTAAATAGCTGACACTGATTATCTGAATTAGTTGATGTCTGGTGGCATGAAATTTGAATTGAAATAATCTACTGTTTCTAATCCTAGTTTCCCTAACAATGAAAAAACATCCTCTCTGTGGAATCATTTTATATATTTGAAAACTAATATGTCTCACCTTAATCTATTTCTTTCCAGTCTGAAAGTTCCAAGTTCCTTCAGCTTGTTCTTGAACAAACACTTGAGTCTCTTTTTCATGTTTGTCACCATCCTCTGAACCTGTCAATATCTTTCTAGAATTGTGATGCCCAGAATCTTACACATTCTTCTAGATGTAATCTCATCAGTGCATGGTAGAGGAGAATAAGGAATACATCTGGTTTTGATACAATGGTTCTATAGATGAAATCCAGAATGATATTAGCCTTTCTAGCTAATATCCCCATCTGGCCTCAAGATAGATTCCCATAGGATGCCACTGGTAACTGCTTTCCAATTTGAGGTATAAGCATCAGTGCTAAGTGTGGTTATGTAGTCAGATATGGATTTCCCTTACTTTAGTGCTAAACAAAACATGCTTTAGCAATTGTCAGTGAAATATCTGGTGAAAGACTTTGTTGAAACAGCATTAGCCCATCAGCAAAGTAATCATCTTCTCAGAGGAGATGAGATTTGAACTAATTTTGATAAAGCCATGTTAACTCTTCGCTGTTATATGCCAGTGTTGTCTTCAATGTGTTTACAAACAGTCTGCCTTATTATCTCCTCCAACATCTTTTCAGCTATGGATGTTAGATTTACTAGCCAATAATTACTGGGATCCTCTCCCCAGCCCCCTTGAAGAGTGAGGTCATATTTGCTGTTCCTCGATCCTCTAGAATGTCCCCAATTCTCTAGAATGCCCCAATTTTCTCAGAGAAAATTGGTAGAGGTCCAAATAATTTATCACACTCCAATCTCTTGACATCAAGTTTTAAATTCCCTACTAATTTTCATTAGCTTCACTGAAGACAAAGTAGAATCCTCCCACATGGTATGCATGAAGCAGAGCTGCTATATATAATTAGAATCACAGAATTATTCAGTGATCCAGGTTCTACCATGGACAATCTAGAAGGATGATATTACTTATTGTAAGGTCAAATTAATCTGTTTATTTCCAAGGATTTATGGATCCATTTAAGTTGGAATCATTTATGGATTAAAACAGGAATATTTTTCTGATAAGGTTTGCACTCTGACATTTTGTTGTAGTCCTTTTCTGGGAAAGACAAGCAATAAGATGGTCCTTTCAATATCTTACTTTTTAATCCATAGAAACAATGGCTGAACATTGTTCTATTCAGATAATGTTTCAGTACATTTCTCCATTATGGACAAACTGGGAACGTTGTAATGTCATTTCAGAAGAAGCCAAAAATAATAGATTGATATGGCTCAAGAGAGGTGAAAGGTAAGAGACATTCTCCATTGGAGACAGCAGCCAGGCCTGCTTGTCAGTTCAGACTGATGGACTGAGTCTGTCATTCAAACTAAATCCCGCCTCTGTTGCTAGGGGCTTCCAGCTTTTGACTCAGTCCATCAGACTGGACAGTCGTGTGGAACTATATCTCTAGCTGCCTTTCATTGGTTTGGCAATTTTACTCAGATATTTCTTCGGTTTTGACATTGGACTTCCCTGGACTATGTTACCTCTACTTTGGACAATTGCTGACATAGAATACTCCTCAGCTACCCAGCTGGAATTGCTGAAGGCAATTTCACCTCCTTGCCCCCGTAGAGGATTCCTCTGAGAGCTGGTCAGTTACAAGGTTTGGTGGAACTTTGCACTCCTGTGGGGGGTGGCAGGAACATCTGGCTTGGCCGGAGGGGCTTTGCACTTCTGTTGATGGCTTTGTGCCTGTGGAGTTTCACACTCCTGGGGCAACTGTCGGGGAGCCATTTTCTGACATTGTTTGTGCTTGCTGCCTTGTGGAGCTTCGTGCTCCCCTTTCACTTGCCACTTGTTGGCAGTTCAAATGGTTTAAGCTGAGGTACCCAACACTACACTGCAGGCTAAGAGATCTGATTCTCCTGCTCTTGGCCCCATTTCTACCACGCAGGGCATTTTTTGGTGGAGTTGGCGGGCCTTTTGTGCCTGGTGGGATCTCAAAGGGTTCTCTGCCCTTCAGGCTTCAGTTGTACAGGTTCTCATGTTTTTACAGGATGGTCTGGACAGTGGGCTCTTCGGAGGCAGATGGCAGCTATTTTGTCAGTCCTGGCTTACGAGTCTCTCCGTTCTTTATCTCACGAGCCTCTGATATATTGGTTCCTCCAGGGGGCAACTAACTTGTGCTCGCTGGGGCTACACAGGTACTCCATGTGGGACCTCTCTCTGGTTCTGAACTCCCTTACGTATGAACCTCTGCGGTCTACCAGCCTGCGGCTCCTTTCCTGCAAAGTGGTGTTTCTGGTGGCGATAACTTCTACATGGAGGATTTCGGAGATTGCGACACTGTCAATGAGGAGTGACTTGTGTGTTTTTCATGCAGACCGAGTGGTCCTGAGACTAGACCCTACCTTTGTTCTTAAAATTAACACTCCATTTCACCATTTGCAGGAGCTTATTCTCCCTGATTTCTATCTTTGTCCGTCTCATCCACGAGAACGACGGTGGGACAAGCTCGATGTCCGGAGACCCCTTTGGATATACCTCAAGAGAACATCGGACAGAATCCTTGTTTGTTTCTTTTCTCCCTGTTTCCCTAGGTATCAAGGTGACTTCCTCTATGATCGGTTGTTGGCTCCGACAGACAATCTTATGGATTACAAACTGTGCTCTTTGCCTAGGCCGTCTAACTTGACACACATTCCACGCATAGCGCAGCTACATCAACGGCTTGGGCCACGCAGGATTCATTACTGGAAATATGCAGGGCAGCTACCTGGACTTCCCCTTATCCCTTTATTCATCACTATAAGTTAGATAAATATGCCTCTGTGGAGGCTGCCTTTGGGAGGAGGGTGTTGAAGAGAGTACATGTAGCAGGAGAGTCTTCGGCCCAGAATGCATCCACCCTGGTTTCGGGACACTGAGCTTGGGTATGTCCCAGGCCTGGCTGCTGTCTCCACCCCCAATGGAGAAGGAGCATTGGTCCTACCTGAGACGCTCCTTCTCATTGGGTGGAGACAGCAGCCAGCCCCACCCTGCATCAGTCTGGTCCCTAATACTATTTGTCTGAAAAACGCCAAGTCTGTTTTTCCTCCTTCGCCAAAAGCTGGAAGCCCCTAGCAACAGGGGCGGGATTTAGCTTGAATGACAGACTCAGTCCATCAGTCTGAACTGATGAGTAGAACCCAGGTCTGGCTGCTGACGAGAAGGAGCGTCTCAGATAGGATCAACACTCCATTTCTTAGTCTTACCACATTTTCATCTTCATAAATCATAACAATAAATAGTTATTTTTGGAATTGTGCCATTCCTTAGGTCACAAATGATATCTATTTTTAATAAACTATTGTTAAACTGTCTGAAACCAAATTAGATCCCTTGATTGTGTTTGGGTGCATGTGTGTTTATACACACATACATACACATACACACACATTATTTCCTTTCTTTTACATTTTTATTTCCTCTAGACATCAACATTTTATTAATTCATTAACCATGAGATTTATAGTTTTCACAATATAACTTAACACTAAAGCCTAATAATTACTAAAATGTTATTTGCCACTAAAACCATGCATTAGAAACAACTTAGAACAAGTTATACAAAGATTAATATGTGAGAAATCAACAAAAATAAAATCATGTAATAAGAATTTCATGATATATCCAGCAGAGAACACTGTTTTAGGGATTTGGATATTGGATATTGGTAAATGAATATTTTGCTGCTGGCAATCCAATACACAAAGGTTTAATTTGTGCTACAAAAGAATGATGGGGAAATTATGTGAACAAAAGATTATACCATTTATAACTAAAATAGATGTCTTGTCTGATTAAGTAGTATTTAGGGACAGTAACAAAAAAAAAGCTTTATAAATATCTATAGAACTACCTTGAGTGTTTGTGCCCACAATTATCCCATTGAACATAAAAAGTTTTTGCTTGCAGACAACTTCAACGTAGTGATTAAAATAATGTGTCAAACCTGACAGTGAAAAAGTACAACCACTCAAAATCTTATTACTGCTTTGCAAATAGTCCTTTGCTTCCTTAACAAAATTCTATGGGTTTTTTTCTTTACAATTTTTACATTTTTAAGAAAAGAAACTAAAAATAACAGTTTGGGAATTGTTTGGTTACTATTAATACTTAAAATGAAGAAGGGGAGATGTTAAATATAATTTCAAGAAATCATAAAGCACACACACACTGGTTTTTGCCTGAAATGTGACAGTAGCCATGTTGTTATTGTTGTTTTTATTTCAATTTGTAAAAAGTAAATATATGCTTGTACCTGAGCGCCAGCCTGGAGAGTAGTTAGAAGCTAGAAACTGGGTTAATTCTAGTCATGCCTGGGGCAGGAAACTAACCAGGTGAACTTGGGTCATTTTCTCTTAGCCATAGGAAGAAGGCAATTGCAGCTACTTCTGAAAAACCTTTCCAAGGCAATTGAAGGGATTTGTCCAGGTAGTCACAAAGAATCAGACACAACTGAACAGACATACAGAGACATATGTACCATACACATGGTGCTATGTGCTATGTCATTATCCTTCCAGTCTTCTGACTCCTGAAATAGATCTATACTAGTCTCCCTTTATTTCTCTATCAGCGAAATATAAATTTGGTATAAAATCATTTATCGTGAATGCGACTGCTTGAGGGCTCCTGGATTGGAGCTGAAAGCAAAAGGGATGCAGTGTGCTCCCTCCCACATGCTGGGGTAGACAAGGTGTCTTGAGAGAAAAACATTATATATATCCACTCCAATTCTGCAGCCACCAAATGCATACTGAAAAGAACAGAACCGGCCCTAATCAGAAATGAACTCCACACAAAAAGATTCCTCCTAGACCGTATCAACAAGGATCTCCTCACACTCCACCTCAAACTCAGCAACAAGATCCACCCTGCACTTTGGGACAAATCCAAGCAACTTGCAGTCTGGAGAGCCGAAACACAGACAACCCTCAAGACAGACACACACACCAACAAACTCCGAAGACTGCAAGAACGCCAAAAACAAACCCCTCCACCCTCACAGCCACACATGAAACAAACAGTGCATAACATCTCAGATAGGATCCTCACCAAAGCTGAAACCAATGTCCTTTCCAAAGGATTCAACTTTGCAGTCGCTCCCAAACGCATCCCCACTGAACCATTATATGCGGAGTTGGAACCAGCCTGACCAAAATCAATCCCGACGATGCAAACAGAATCAGACTCGAAATCACCAACATCCTCTGCACCAGCAAGCCACCCAAAAGCAACTTACCCAAAGAGGAACAGACAGCACTACTTAACCTGAAAGAAGACACCAGCATAATAATCCTACCAGCAGACAAGGGCAACGCCACAGTGGTTATGAACACATCTGACTACCAAACCAAATTAACCAACCTACTCCAAGACTCCACATACAAACCCCTAAACACAGACCCCACCACCTACCTGGAAAAAACCACCAGATCCAAAATAAAAGCCTCCCCCATCAGCGAAGAAATCCAGCAAAGAATCATTCCCAGAGAGAAATCATCCAGATGCCCTAAGCTCTATGGTCTCCCCAAGATACACAAAGAAGGAACCCCACTCAGACCCATAGTCAGCTCCATAGGCTCACCTCTACAAAACCTAGCCAAATTTCTCGCCAAACAACTACAGCCCTATGCAGAATCCATCACCTCGCACGTAAAAAACTCATTCCAGTTCATAGACATCATAAAGAAACAAAACTTACAGCCCAGTGACCTACTCGTGAGCTTCGATGTCATATCCCTCTTTACCCAAGTACCAATCAAAGAAGCCTTGACAGTTATCCAAAACAAATATAACCCCCCCAAGCACATCCTTGATCTGACCAACCACTGCCTATCCAACACATATTTCATCTATAATGGACAAAAATACAAACAAATAGAAGGAACACCCATGGGATCACCCCTCTCACCTGTCATTGCCAACCTCTATATGGAGCACTTCGAAACCCAAGCTCTAGAAAAATCCGATCACAAACCGAAACTCTGGCTCAGATACGTAGACGACACCTTCATAATCTAGCCACATGGGAAAGAAAAACTGGACAACTTCCTCACACACCTCAACAGCCTACACCCCAAAATACAGTTCACCATGGAAATGGAAGCAAACAACCAACTTCCCTTCCTGGATGTCTTAGTCTACAGGAAATCCGATGGCTCCCTAGGACACACTATCTACCAGAAGAAAACACACACAAACTGCTATCTGCATGCACTCTCACACCACCACCCAGCCCAGATCAACTCGGTAGCCAAGACACTCATCTACAGAACAAAACGCTTAGCTGACGAACAACACCTAAAAACCGAACTACACACTCTCACTAACGTACTAACATCCAATGGATTCCAAAGAAATAAGATTACCAACCTAATCCAAAAAGAAACCCCCACTAAAATTCAAGACAGAGAACAAGAAAACGGCAAAGCCCTCCTCCCATACATAAAAGGCACCACAGACAGAATAAGCAAAATCCTCCAGACACATAACATCAAGACAGCATTCTGCACAAACCGAAAAATATCCACCATCCCGAGGAACCCCAAAGACAAAATTGAGTTAGAAAATCAAGGAGTATATGAAATCCCATGCACCGCCTGCCCCACCACATACATCGGACAAACAAACAGAAGAATAAGTGCACGCATTGAAGAACACAAAAACTCAGTCAAAAAAGAGGAACCAACTTCTTCCCTGGTCCAACACTTCAAAGCCACAGGACATGAAATTGACTTTAAAAAGACCAGAACTATCGCCAAAACTGAACACTTTAATGACAGAATAATCAGAGAAGCTATCGAGATAGAAAAACGCCCACACAGCATGAACAAACGAGACAATACCTCCTGCCTGCCAGCCATTTGGAAACCCGCCCTTATTGACAAACGAGTCCCTAACACGATGAATGACACCAGACCCACACTCACAAGACCCACACAGGATGTCACCACCACACATCCACGCAGAAAGCAGACTCAAACCCACACTGATAATGAGGCACGACCAAGGACCAGAAGCCAGACCGCAGCTGCATCATTAGCCACTTTTAACCCCTCCAATCCATACATGAATCAGACCAACACCCTCCATGAAAAGCCCTCAAGACCACAAACCCGAAGCCAAACAACAACGCAGCTCACCACCTCAAATCCCCCTGCAACCCAGACTAAGCCGAGCACAACCAAGCCCCCACCCAAACAGAACACACCCCCAGCCAATCAGAGCACAACCAACCCCCCATCCAATCAGAGCACAGCCAAGCCCCCAACCAATCAGAACACACCTCCACCCAATCAGAACACAGACAAGCTCACACCCAATCAGCTCACACCCCCACTAGTAGTTAAAAGGAAGGGTCAGCTGCAATCTCACATTGCTCCTGGAAGAACGAAGCCGAGAACACCAGCCTGAAGATGACGAATGAGACTTCGTCGAAACGTCGCCAAGATACTTCCAATTCTACGTGGGAGAAGACCCGAATAACCAAAGACCTACATATATATATACATATACATATACATATACATATACATATACATATACATATACATATACATATACATATACATATACATATACACATACATACATACATACATACATACATATATATATATATATATATATATATATATATATATATATATATATATATCTTTGGTTATTCGGGTCTCCTCCCGCGTAAAATTGGAAGTATCTTGGTGCTTCCAAGCACAAAGCCGAGAACACCAGCCTGAAGATGACGAATGAGACTTCGTCGAAACGTTGCCAAGATACTTCCAATTTTATGCGGGAGAAGACCCGAATAACCAAAGACCTACATACAAACACCCGCGAAAACTTCAGAATATATATATATATATATTCATTCTGAGGTTTTCGCGGGTGTTTGTATGTATGCTTTCTTCTCTTATTGTAGGTTTTTGTATGCATTTTTGGCATGGAGAAAAATGTATATATATATATATATATATTTCCTGGCATCAATTATATGACCATCCTCAAATAACCTAGGCTAGGGAGTTTCAGGACTCAGTATAGGTGTACACAGGTCTTCCCAGTCTCATCCCAATACAACAATTTCATTGTTACATTGCTGTTGAACACTTCAGATCAAGGGTATTTCAAAATCTAGGAAAGGTTGTGCTCTTTGTATCATGCAGTTCACAAACTATTTCTACGAACACTTAAATAGGCTCTTTGATAACTATCAATTATGTATTACAAAATTTTCTATAATTGCTTTGAACCTGTGCTTAACAAGAACTGTTGTGCTCAGTAATTTATGAAGTTAGAAATCTAATGTACTTGTTTCAATTTGAGTGCACTGCTTTGTGTACACTGAGAAATTTTCACCTCTGCTTTGTATGTGTCATCTAGTGGATTTGGCCTCCATTTTCTCTTTTGTTTTTTCCAAATTATGTGGTTACCTTTGTTTCTTTCCTTAGGTTAGGGTTAACCTAATCCTCATATGTGGAAATATGATGAAAAGAAATGCTTTTGTTGGTGTTGGTTTAGCCCAGTTAATTTAACAGCCAGTTTAGTAATTGCATTGGCCAGGCATTTCCAAAGATCGGTAATCTAATTTAACTCTCAGAGTTAATGATTTTAATGATTTGTTGTGATCTCAAAACAAGTGTTCGAAGATACTGTAAATCTACATCATTAAATCTATTATAGTGTTTTGCTTCATTTAGCAAATTTTTGTTGCTCTTGTTCAGAAGACGCCCACATCTTAAACTAGCAAAGATATTAGTTGCTTTAGTAAATGGTGTCCTGGGGAAAAAGAAGCAAACAAACTGAAAAAGAACACATCTCAACCCAAATGTTCTTTACGGGTTTATAAATGAAATTATTTACTTTTGAGATTACATCAAATAGAATTTCTGTAAGTATCAAAAGAAGAAGGGCCTAGTGAAAACAAACCATTCAATTGAAGATAAATATCTTATGATTTACAAACTCCAAACTAAATGATGTTTCCAAGCCTGAGTCATTTATTTTAGAGCTGGTTAGAAATACCTGGTGTCATACCAGAATAAATAGGTTCTGAAGGATCTGCTATCCCTAAGTCTAGTAAGGCAAAATAGGGCAAGTCCACATTAAAATGCAAGTCCACTGAATTAACTTCTCCCTCGTTCCCAATATTTTTGAGGCAGAGTTAAAAGGGATTTGGATTTCTTCAAATCAGTTAGATGTTCAAAGTTATCAGCATCTGAACTCAGCACTTCCTCAGTAGATGATACCGGCTCCTGGTCTGGTTCTTTCATCCTCATCTATGTTACATGATAGATTGATCTTTTTTAGTAGTGCTTACAATGCAGCATTATTTTATACAATAATCTGGTGTATGCATATGTTAAATCCATCTAGTTTTAAGCAATACTGTTTCTCCCTTCATTGTTCAGTGATTCAAGGGTTTATGATATAACCACTATAAATCATGTTATACATTTCATGCCTATGGAAGTTCTTTGCTGTGATAAAATAGTTATCCTTTAAGGATGCTTCATTTTCCTTATTTCTGTAGACAAATACAGATACACTCCTTTTAGAAGAATAGATGTTACTTTATTGCTGTATTTGTTCATTCCAAGAACTTTCATTTAGAGAAAGTTGACTTGGAATGATAAATACCTTCAGACTCACAACAATAGTTTCTCAAGTTAGACAAATCATGTATTCTGCAGCTGCAGTGTTTTCCTCTCTCTTTTTTTTCTCAGTGCAGCATACCAGAGCCAATCCTTCCTAATTTATTTCTATGAAATAAATAGTATGGCTGAATCTAGAAATATGTATAAATACACTGAGCTAAATGGCCTGTTATATCCTTCATATAATTCCATGTGATCAATGGAGAGATATATTTAAAACAATTAAAAACAAGGTTAAATAGTTTATAATTTCTAGAATTTATCTAATGTATATAGAGCTTTGGTATTACTCTAAATAGTTTTGATAGTATATTAGGTGCTTTTATCTGTGGCATATCTATTCATGAATAGCATTGTATATGAAAATATACAGTACATAGGTCATAATTCTGATATATTGACATAATTCAGAGATGGAGCACATATTTTGTCTCAAAGTTTGGATATTGAGCTACCATCAACAAGTGATACTCTTTTCTGGATATTGTGGATCAGAATTTATTTCAGATTTTAATACCAAATTTACCTATGATGAGTGAATGTATAAACCAGAAGAGAAATAACTTGATTTTCATACTTCTTTGAATTTCAGGGCATCCAAGAAAAAATGTTTATTTCTAAATAAGACCAAATGCTCAGTTTAGTCCAGCATTTTCCTTCCATCAGCACTGCTATTCCCTGTTGCTTTTTCAGAGTTTATGAGATATACTGAGTTATTTTGAGGTCTCTGGATTATTGTTGAATCTCATATTATTCATACGTACAAATATGCAGCTGCTATTTTGGGCACAAGTGAAGTTCTGATTATAAAATATATAAAATATGCAGCTGCCATTTTTGGCACCAGTAAACTTCTGACTATATAATGTATATGTTATATAAACTATATAAAATAACAACTGCTATTATTTTATCCCTTGACATAAAATCCCATTTATCAATAGAATGTCTATCTTCAAAGACAGTAAGCCCTGACTTACAAAAATCAACAACTAGAAGATTGTCTAGTGATAGATACATTGAGAGGTGTTGGAGATAAATTCAGTATGCATGTTGAAAACCAGTTTCCTATTTTCAGTTGAAGATATGAATTAGAATACATTCTATGGACCACACACTTCTTCAAATTGCTATTGTTTGCTTAGAGGTTATATGTATTTTTGTATTTTTGTAAGTGGCTGTGAAAATGCATACAGAATTTGTACTTGTCTAGCATCTGACTTTTTACATCTTCAAACAAGCCCTAATGAACTGCCAAAGTCTTAACAGTCTAATAATTCCTAGAATGTTCAGGACTGGCTCCTAACCAGGTGCTGCAATATCTGGTAACAACATAGACATTTGAACTGAAATACTTTTCCAGGTTCAGAGTCTTGTAACTTCCTTCATTATCTGTAGATTATGTCTTCTGTCTGTAGAATGGAAATTCTTTTTTTTTAAAACACATCAGATTTATGACTATCCATCTTCCTTCAACATTAACATCTTTCTTAGTAAAGATTGCTCTCTTTGAAAAGAAACAAATCTTATGCCAACTCAGGTTTTTTGAAGATGCATAAAAAATATCATTTCGGAATATCTTTTCTGTCTTTAAAAAAACAGACAGAACTTCATTTATTGTATAAAAGTGGAAAAGATAAGCGTCCCTGCAAAGTGTAATTTTTTTGCTTCTTGTAAAGTTATTTCTTTTTTTTTCAAACAAATTCAGACAAACAATTGGCCTTAATTATTTTAGATGCACAGAAGGCCTTTGACAATCTAAATTGGAAATTTCTTACATTACAATTGGAAGCTATGAAATTTGGCAATAAATTTACAAATATGATAAAGACTCCTCCCAAATGGCAAAAATAACAATAAATGGCGACTTGACAGAGCAATTTCCAATTTCAAAAGGAGTGAGACAGGGGCACCCTCTATCTCCTCTGTTATTCATATTAGCTTTGGAAACACTCTTAAAGGAAATTAGAAGAGATAAGGAAATAAAAGGTCTGAAAATTAAAAGGAAGGAATACAAACTCCAATCTTTCACCGATGATATTGTATTTATTATAGAACAGCCAATAACAACTGGCACTAAATTATTAGATAAAATAGAAAAATATGAGAGAGTAGCCGGACTCAAAATCAATAAACAAAAAACAAAGGCATTAATGAAAAATGTCACCAATCAACAAGAAAAGGAACTAGAAGACGATTTAGGTATACAAATGACAAAGAAGGTAAAATACCTAGGAATATGGCTCACTAATAAAAGCTCATCAATGAGAGAAGACCATTACGATAAATTGACAAGACAAATGAAAGAAGACTTAGAAATTTGGAAAAAACTACAACTATCTCTTTTGGGAAAGATTGCTTCAGTTAAAATGAATGTCCTACCTAGAATTCTATATTTATTTCAAGTGATCCCAATAAAACCGGGGAATAATTTCTTGAAGGATTTCAATAAATTAATAGCAGATTACATCTGGCAAGGGAAGAAAGCAAGAATTAAAACACCTACAGATACAAGAGAAAGAGGAGGACTAGCACTACTGACTGGGAAACATATTATAAAGCATCAGCACTGATTTGGATCAAGGAATGGCTGGAATTTAAAAATAAAATATTACTGAATTTGGAAGGATTCAATCTACAACGAGGATGGCACGCATTTCTATGGGAGGGCACCGATAAACGACATAGATATTTCCAGAGGCATATTGTTAGACAAGCATTATATCAAACATGGCAGGATATTAAAAAAGCACACTACAATAAAATTCCGGAATGGTTATTGACCATGGAAGCTCAGATTTACCCAAACACCATGGATATCACCAAAATGAAAACCTATAAAGATTTGCTAAATAACCAAATGGAACTAAGAACAAGACACGAATTGAAGGAGATGGGTACAGACATTGACTGGTGGCCATACTTACAAATAAATTCAAGGTATAAGAAAGATTCGGCTCAATTTGGATTCCAAAAAGGCCAATACGAATTAGATAAAATTTTACAAGGATCACAGGACAAATTGATAAAAAAAGTTTATAATTACTTACAAGGGTATAAATTAGAAGAAGAGGTAGTTAAAAAAACATGAAAATTTGGGCAAAGAATTTTGGCTATAATTTTGAATTAGACAAATGGGAAAAATTATGGACAATAAATTATAAATTAACAAAGTCTGTACCCTATAAAGAAAATCTGTACAAAATGTTTTATAGATGGCACCTCCCACCGGTCAAACTGGCAAGAATGTTCCCCAATACCTCCCCAACACGCTGGAAATGCAAACTCCATAAAGGAACCTACTATCACATGTGGTGGACCTGCCCAAAGGCAAAACAATACTGGCAAATGATTAGAACACAAATAGAAGAAATTGCACAATGAAGAATAGAAATGAAGCCAGAAACCTTTCTATTAGGCATAATAAATGGACAATACAAAAAGGAAATAAAGTATTCAATCATTCATATAATAACAGCAGCACGAATAAGTTTTGCACAAAATTGGAAGAGTAATGATATACCAACAGAAGATAGATTAATTAGTAAAATCATGGAATGTGCAGAAATGGACAGACTCACAAAGGAATTACAAGAAAAAGAAGAACATGACTATTATCTAGTATGGGAAAAATGGTACACTTGGTTGGAAGATAGAAAAGGAAAAAAAGACTAGGAAGATATTGGAGTGACCTAATATAGAGATAGGAACACAAACCACTAATGCAAGTTAACAATGAACTACAAAGATAGATATAAGAGAAAGACCAAAACAAGGAGGAGTCAAAAGCACAAATAAGAACATAGATTACAGTTGCGACAACTTTGATAAAATGTATATTTGAATTCTTGTTTACATGTTCTGTATGTTTTGTTTTTACTTGTTTTGTTCTGTTTGTATTTTTAAATAAATAAAAAAATTTAAAAACAGAGAGAAAACAATGAATATTTGATAAGTCAACTTTGAGTGTGTCTGTCAAATGTTATTTGTTTGCCACATCAACTTTAGCCACTATATCTGAGCATACTGAGATCAGGCATTTGACAGTTGAAGAAAATCCATCTTGCCTTTCTGTGCTGGACGTCAGTCCAACAAGAAATACAGTATGCTTGTTTTTAATGAGAGCTTAACAGTCAAATATTAGTATTCAAGAACAGCAGTACCAAACACAACCAAGCTGTGTTCAACATTTGGGTGAAGGTTCAAGGCAAGCACCAGCTTGTGCAAGCCAATTTCTCATTTTCAAAATATTTTTCACATATCACTATACACAATTCCAGACAAAACACAGCTGGCACTATGGAGTGAGTCCACAGACTAATCAGTACAAAGGCATTAGAAGCAAACAGTGATTGCTTGAGGACTCTACAGTGGATTCATGGACTGTAGAAAACTAGCTGTGTACCCTTGCCCACCATCTGCAAATACATGAGTTATACTCATTTATTCTTAATTTCAGGGTGGGCCAAATTGCTGCATTTCTTTGTTTTTGGCAAAAATGGATTACATTTTTTATATTTTCTAAAGGAAATAAATAAATAAATCTCCCTTAATAATTAATAAAAGACCTTCAGGCCTGAAAGTCTAGGATACTATCTGCTGAATTCAAGAGTTACCAATTCTTACTTTATCCTGAGCAGAGTTGAAAAATACATTGACTTTCTGGTGTTGTTTAATTATATATCCCAGCATTTGTCACTAATGGCGATATCAACAGGATTTGGTGGGAGGAAATATATGTCATAATTGGGCTGTGCAGCCATTGAGAAATACTTGTGTTTCGGAGCACATGGAAACATAAACAAACAACTGCATTTTTTCCTAGGATAAACCTGTAGGTTACAATTGCTGCATGATGCCAAGAAAAGAGATGTGGCTTCTTTTAAAAAATGTAAATAGATGCTACATTTATGCCTTACAAAGTCCAAAGCACCTTCTTTTAAAAAAAATAAAAGCCAAAGCATTATACTGCTTTACTTTGTAAAAAAAATCTCTGTCATTTCTGGTCCTTCTTTTCATTAAACTAGACATACCCAGTTCCTGGAGTCATTTTTCATATGTTTTAGCCTCCAGTTCCCTAATCATCTTTGTTGCTCTTCTCTCCATTCTTTCTAGAGTTTCCACATCTTTTTTATATCGTGGTGACCAAAACTGGATGAGTATTCCAAGTGTGGTCTTACTAAGGCATTATAAAGTGGTATTAACACTTCATGTGATCTTGATTTTATTCCTCTGTTTATGCAGCCTAGAACTATGTTGACTTTTTTTTAGTAGGAAAAGTTCTTTTGTGATGTATTCCTCTGGATTTAATTTAAGAGTGGGAAGCCAAACAAGATGGAGACAAAAATATAACAGTGAAAAATAAAACGTTCAAACAGACTGACTATATTCTAATCACGGTAAATGCAAGATTCCAGAATTTTTCCACCACTCTCCTTTTGAGAAAAAAATTGCTCAAGTGCTTTGTTTTCTATGAGAATGAGAACCAGTTTTAAAACTGCAGACGACATTTTCAGCATAGCACTAGCTGCAATACTCAGCAGGGTCACTATTTGAAACTCATTAAATGCATGCAAATTTATTCTTTAGCTTATATATTTTTATACTGCCTTCTGTGCAGTCGTCTCTCAAAATGGATCACAACAAAAATAACTGTGTGGTTAAAATACAATCATATAAAGCAAACACTTATGAAATATATTCATTTTAAAAGGGTAGAAGGAAAACAAAAAGAGAAAACAAAATAATTCAATTAATCTATAAAGCCTACAGGGGGGACAGGGAATGTCAAATCGGAGCTTGCAGTGTATATAGTGCTAATGTGGTGAGATGGGCTACAGGAAATGGTAATTAACTTTGATTTTATTTATTTCATCATATTATGATCCCTATTTCAGTTCTGAAAATATAACTAAGGCCTTCTCCCTCACTTTAACCTCATAACAGATCTGTCTGTCTGTCTGTCTATGGGATATATTTGTGTGCAAGATAGTTATTAACCCACAATTAGTGAACATCATGTTGGAGTGGTTCAGCCTCATCCAACAGTCTACAATGCCATCTAGACTGGGGTTTGTTTGTTTGTTGACAGTGTGATATCTATTGCACAATAGATAATATCTGCTGTAATTTAATTAAAATTGGAACCCCTCTGGGGTTAGATCTTGCCTACCCATCTTGAGACAATGTTTCACTGTTTCACAATCACAATTTTTCTCTCAGCACCCTCATATTTTGACACTCGAAATAAGGATAAAATAAAAAAAAATATTTTTTCCTGACCATTTCATACAGTTAATTTGCCATATAAGTTTAAAAAGGGAGGATTGAAGTACACTCAGATCCTATAGGCACTCCAATCATGTAACACAATGACATATACTACACACTCTCTGGGAAATACAAGATAGAATAATGAGTATTTTATCTAACTAATAAAGTGGGTTTAATTGTAAACTTGAATCCAAAAGATTTAACTATATGGAGTCTCAGAAAAAGGCATGTTCATCTTAGAAACATAGCAATGCACATAGGATGCAGGCCTACTTTCTTTCTTGAGGCTTTCTATATTGTGGAACTAAGACAACAATAAGGCTAATCTTCATTATTTAGCAACTCAAAAAGTTTAATTCTGGCCTTTAAGTATATACTGTAGTTTGATCAGTATACTTCTGCCTCCACCCTGTGAAGTTCAGTAGCCTTTGCTACTGCAATAACTAGTTTGATGGAAGGGAATACACTATTTCCTCCCACTTCAGTTCACAATGATACCTCTATCCTAAAATTAGATTCTATGTCTTCCAGTAGAAAAGCTGGATTTTTGCTTTTAACAAGCTTTTGTTTTCTGAAATGCAAAGCTTTCTTTTTCCATACTTCTGTGTATAGGAGCTTGCTTACTGCTGTGAATTCAGCTCCATTGCATACAGAACTATGTTTTGGAGCACTGCAGAGACATTATTAATCTATGGATTTTGACATTTACTGTGAGCTGCAGCTCTAGGTGTTCCTTATTTGACAATTACATATGGGCTTTCTTAAGAAGTGGGAAAACATATAATAAAGGACCATTTTCTAAAGCTGCTTTTCAAAATGACATTTGATTAATTTCAATGATGGATTTCTAGTTATGTTAAAAGTTCTAAATGTTCTCTCATTTTATAACAAAAAGAGTGAAGGAGGGAAAAACACCCTCCCACTCCATTTTTTTGGGTCCATTTTACCCTTTCTTTCCTTAACTCTGAAATCTTGCAGAATGCAAATGAAGGAACTGAAAATGGAGTCATTCCAGGTTGTAAGCGTTTTGCATAATTCTGAGCCACTGTTCAAAGCTGATGTCTAGACATGTCCATTTGGTTAGCCTTTTGACTTGATTACACAACCTTCTATGAAAGAAAAATAATTCAATCTCCACCAATTCTATTTGGTATCTTAAAAGGAAAAAGGCATAACCATAAAATAAAATAAATTACTCCAAATATAGACCTGCTTTTAAAATTTGTTTTAAATAAATTGAAATACATCACTATACTTGTATTTATTCATTTAGCAAAGCAGCAATTGGACTTGAAGTTCATGTACTTGAAAATCAAAACACACTGTGATGTACTGTAACCTGACGCTAACAGAAAAAAATGTAACAGTAGAAGAGACTCATTTTTTTTTAAATTTGATTTATATGCCGCCCTTCTCCGGAGACTCAGGGCGGCTTACAATGCATTAAGCAATAGCCTTCATACTTTTGTATATATTTATACAAAGTCATCTTATTGTCCCCACAAACTGGGTCCTCAATTTACCAACCTTAGAAAGGATGGAAAGCTGAGTCGACCTTGAGCCTGGCTAGGATTGAACTCACAGAAATTGCAGGCAGCTGGATTGCTGCCTTTAGTAGGAGGCATTAGCCCCCTACGCTACTCAGGCTCTTTATTTATCTGCAGGCAAATGGGGATAATTTTTTTTTAAAAAAATTCCTGACCATTTTATACAGTTAATTTTCCATACAAGTTTAAGAAATAGATGGAGAAGTTAATAGCCACTGCTATAAATGATACATGTGGTTAATATTCAATTTTACCACTTGCTGACACAGGCAGACAAATTATGCATATACAGTAGCTGCTGATAATTCCAGATTTGGACCATCCTACAGAAGAATAGATCCTTATAATAATTATATATCCTCAATATTATATTGACAAATTCTTGTCAGCAAACTTTATTGAGTACAGCTGAACATAATTCATGTCAGAGGGATCAGATGGAACTGCTGCTTGTGCAGCAGTGTTTCCTGCACAGCTGCTTTCCTATCTCAATTGCTTAATTCTGTGGCTAAATTAGCAATGGAGTTATCCTGGCTTATAATTCTGGAGGACTTCAGTCTGCCTTTACTAGGCCCAAAGTCAACAACCACACAGGTCTTCATTGCTCTCATGCCAATCCTTGATCTTTTCCAAGTTGACATCATTTTGCAAATAATTGGACTAACTGGACTAAAATCATTAGATTTGGTTTCTATCTCAGACCAATGGCAGTTTAATCTGAAGTTGGGGATGTCATCAATCCCCTGCCTTTCAACCAGCTTGCCCATGAATCTGATAGACCTGGTAAAGTTCCAGAAGGTGAATAATGCAAGCAGTGCTAGGTCTACTATTTGGAATGAACAATGATGGCTTGGGATCAAATCACACCTGTAAAGAATCTTTATGTCCATGAATTCCAGAAAATTCCTTGGTTTTCAGAGGAACTCTAAGAGATAAAATGAAGTAAGAGATGCCTAATCATTGCTGGAGAAAGAGTAAATCTGACTGAGCATAGGTAAGAGCCAATATTAAGGGTTACCTTGTGGTGATAAAAGTAGCAAATACACTTTAGACATCCTTATTTGGATAACGTTTCTGCAGTTTGTGTCTGGCAATCTTGTTTCAGTTGACTCAGTCCTTCTTCAAGAAAGAAGGGCCAAGGGAGCCCTTAATAGATTCTTATAAGAAGTTAAAAATGAAGGAGAAGAATTGTGTGCAACTATAAAAAAAGTACTGACAGTTCTCTCTTGATTATGCATATTCTTCTATTTAACTCAATGAAAATATTTACATGACTAGATTGAGTCTAGGCTTGATTGTGGCCCAGCTCAGAAGTAGATAATTATTGTTCATTTTTAGGTCTTCTATTCTTGTAAAATGTTTTTCTGTTTTCCTTGCTGTGGTGCACAACTAATGATGAGAAGGAGATTAGATGACCAAGTCAGAGGTTAGGGAGAGAAAAAAAAATAGCTTCCTTATTGGGTGATGTGGTGCTCTATATTCAATGTCAGTGGAGGGCCTCCCTCAATTTTTAGCACTCATAATTCACATTTATATAGCCAGCAGGCTATTTGAACATGAGATGATGTGTTCACTGTATATGGTGGTCATTATCCTAGTTTTCATATACAGCAGATTAAGATGGTAGAATTATTCCAAGAATTGATGGGACCTCAGTATTCCTGTGCATAATAAAGTACTTGTAAACTGGAGGCAAATTGGAGCAGCCTAGCAGATAACACATTTTTACTGAGTAAAAACTTTTCACCTTTCACCTGTAATTGCCTGGTCAATCAGGTTTATTTTGCAGACATTGGCTTTGTACACTAAAGAACTACAGTGTAGGATTTCTTTGGAGAACTGATTTATCATAAACAATATCAGTTCAATAATACCCTGGAGTGGGTATTTTCTCATAGACCAGAACAAAGAAAAAAATAGACAAGAAAACTGACAAAAGAAACGTCATATGGGTATGAGGTATGCCTGTTTCTGAGGGGCAATTGAAACAAATCTCAATTCAAGACCAACAAAGGGGAACTAATTGACATTCCAGAAGCTTGTGTAGCATCCAATTGCAAGGATAATTAAATTACTTTCTATTTTTGTCTCTTTAACAAAAGAAGGTGTATCAGAGAAAGGCCCTTTTCTCCCTTCCTTGTTACAAACTCTGTGTGTTAAGGACATCCTGCTTTGCTGCATTTTCTCTGAGAAAACTACCTCAGTGTTTTTCTCTGATTTTCCCAATGGATTGTTTACTTATTGGAATTGAAGTGGCTTGCTTTTCAAGGAAGCCCTGGGTTTCTAATAAATATGTAAATAATACATTTCTAGCTGTTGCCTACAGCAGCACTCTACTTGTGCATTCCCCTCTGCAACAGTTAGTCTGCTGTGAACACACACTTGTTTTAGTTGAAAGAAGTGTACATGGTCCCAGCAGAGCCGTAGGATGAAATCATCATACTTAACTGGGTTTATGGCTGCTTTTCTCCAACAGCTGTATTTAAAGCAGCTTTCTTGAACTTGGTTGAGTAGTTGGAGAAAAAGAGGGAGAAAAAGGCACATAGAGTTTTTTCAGCACTAAGAGAATGGCACATTATGGTCTAATTACTATATATTTGCATGCTTATCAGTGTGTTCAAAGCAAAGAAGATGCCACAAATGCCATAAGCTTCATAGCTTCTTACCACCATGAAGAATGAAGTATTTATTTGATTTGATTTGACCCAGTTTGTTGGGGGCAATAAGCTGACTTTGTATAAATATACAAAAGTATGAAGGCTATTGCTTAACACATTGTAAGCCGCCCTGAGTCTCCGGAGAAGGGCGGCATATAAATCAAATAAAAAAAAAAATAAAATAAAATAAATATTTACTAAATTTTTATGCCATCCATCCAGGGGTGAAATGCTACCGGTTCAGGCCAGTTTGCCTGAACCGGTAGTAAAAAATGCTACCAGCTCGCCAAACCAGTAGTAAAAAATGCTTTAAAAAGTTTTTTTAAAAAGTTCCAATGATTGAGCGTCACTCAATTGATCTTTGGAACTTTTTTAAAGAACTTTTTAAGTATTTTTTTTACTACCAGTTCTCCGGAACCAAAAGTTAAAAATGCTTTAAAAAGCAAAAAACCCCCCCCCAAAAACCAGGAAATCCAAAAGCACGTGTTTGGTGTGCGCTGTGCATGCATGTGTATGCAGCGTGCATCTGGCATGAACTACATATGTGCGCATGCAGCACACATCTGATGCGCACCACACATGCGTGGGCAGCGAATCGGTGGCAACTGGTGGAGGATTTCACCACTGCACCTATCTCACTGTTGAAGTAACTCTGGCTGGACTTAGAATGTTGACCAACTAACAGTGGGCAGTAACGATGGATTTGTTGCAGCGTAATGTTTGTTGCTCATTATTCTGATTCAAATATCAGCTGACTGATAAAAGGAATAATAATATGATATATCACGGGTGTCAAACTTGCGGCATCATGTTGCTGTCATGTGACGTATGGCGACATTTTCCCCTTTGCGGAGCTGAGGTAGGTGTGGCCTACCAGGCCACCAGTCTGACACCCCTGTGATAGATAAAGCATCATCTTCATACATAGCTGCCAGAAAAAAGCAGTGCCAACAAAACTAAAGCATTTATATTTCAAATATTTAAGTTTTAGTATCAGATACAAAATGAGAACTTGAATATTGGAAGGGTATTCCTCTTTCACATTTTTACATGTTGAATATTATAATTGAATTCCTTTTATTCCAAAATAAATATTTTATTTTAATCTGCATTCAGCCAAGCTGGAAATAGAAACACTAAAAGTTGAGTGCAAACACAAATTACAAATGATTTCTCATACTAGGAATATACAAAGCTAGAATTAAATTGTACTCTCACCCTAGCTCTCTCTCTTTTATATAATTTAATTTTAGATTTGTCTGGAACCACGTTAAATAAAACAGGTAGCAGGCAAGTATTTTTGTTTGTTTAATCATCAGAAATAATAGCATTGTTATTTTGCCTTATTAAATGCAATGTTTCCATTGTTTCTCAGAAAATTAACTAAATCTGCTCAAACAAGCACACACGAGTGGGAAAATATTCTGTACTTGTGGTGCTTTATCAACAAAATAGCCTGCTAAGTTTCTTGGCCTTTGGTGATTATTTTTATAAAAAGCTGTCAGAAGAGGCTGATTAATTACTCTAATAATCATAATTTTTCCTAATAATAAAATCCTTTTTCTCATTTGTTATGTACATTGCAGGTAGGTGACAATGGCAATTACTCTCTGGAAATACTTCTGTATTATCTTTCCTAATCCAGTCTGGGCTGACATTTTTGAGAGAGAGAAAAGAAGAAGAAAGATTTTGTGTTTCTTTTATGAGAATGATGACATTTAAATATGCAAAGAGTGTCAAAGGATACTCTCTGGATGCTTTCCTGCACCATGATTTATGAGCTGTGGCTATTGTGCTTGCCATCAAAGAATGAGAAAGGTCATTAGACAAAGAGGCTTCCATTGCAGGGGTCCTCTTGCAGCTTTCATGTTATGATATTTTAATTTTTGCTGGAATGTGAAAACAGTGGTTTGCATGATCAAGCATATTCTGTTGCCATTTTTTCCTCCTCTCTCTGAGTGCTTAGAATTACACAGTTAATGTGGTACGTCTGATTACATATTCATTCTAACAAAGAGTTAAATAGCCAGAAGACCTATTCACAAAGCTACATTTTAATGGGAAATGGCATATCTGAGTGTTTTCCTGAACCAGGCTGAACATGGCTATAATATAAAGAGAATAAGTATCCACAGAACAAAGAATCATGTGCCAGTGCTACAGATGTTCTTTGGACAAATATTTCAATGTTCAATAAGCGTAGAGATTTTTCATGAATACACTGAAAACCGAGGGTGTGTGAGTCATACGTACTGCATATAATGTGGAAGCACATCTGTTAAAAAACTTAAATGTGCTGAATTTGAATCCTGAGTCCCGTAATAGAAGTGGGCTGATTTGAATAAATTGACTTCTCTGAAATGAAACAAGTGTTCGCCAATTTATTCTCACCTAAACTGGGATATTTTTGAAATATAGGGGCAATTTTTTTACTGTATTTTATAACAGTGTAGCTGTGTCAGCAGAGATAGCAGCCCTCCATACTCCATAGCAAGCAAGAATTGGAATATTGTGGTAAAGGCTTCTGCCTATTGAATGAGTAGCTGCTCTGAGATTCCTACCCCACAAAATTATATGGAGTTCCATCAGTCCTTCTAATGTGAGGTGGGCTTTCTTGGTTGATGGGATAGATAGGGGGGAGTATCTCATTTGGGCAAATCCACTGCTTTCTGCAAATTGTTGTTTAATTGTTTGTTTGTTTTATTAAATTTTGTTGGAAATCTAAATAACAAACTACAACAAACAAACCAAGGTGTGTTGATGGGTGGGAGAAGAAAAAAAAAGGCTTGCTAAGACTTTTTCTTTTGTTTAATGCAAAGCCTTATTAACAAGGCAAGAACATGCATCGGAGATGTGTCTACTTGGTGCCTCACAGATATTTTCACTCATTTTCTATCCAACACATTCATAGCCAAACTAATGATCAAAGACTATGAGAATAATAATTCACAATATCTGAATAACTTGTAGAAAATTCTGCATGATGACATCATCACACCAATGCTACAATTAACCAACTTGCAGTAGATGTCAGGATGCAGCTGTGTAAGGTCAGCATTTATATGATGTTATTAAAGAGATATCAATATTGTGTTATTATTGCAGCTAACTACAGTGCTACTGGTTTTACATTCCCTACACCAGTAGAGAGGTATTACTATAGACAAATCCTCACATCATATGATCCCAAGCATGACTGACCTGAGTCAGTCAGTTCCTGATTTTGGCACAGTGAGCATCAAAGACTGAAAAGGCACACTCTGATTTGTTCATACATTATATTCCAGCAAGTTGATTGAAGATGTAGTAGCATCACTTCACATAAGATACTAAGTTTAGTTAATGTTAACTTTGGTTCAATTTCTAGTGATTTATTTGTGAAAATGTAGATCATTTGCTTGACTTCTTGTATAGAATATGAATCCAATACATTGTTTCAAACTAGTTTAGCATGTTGTGTGAGCATAGCCATTGTGATTCTGTTTCTGGTATGAGTAATCTGTGATCATACAGGAAAATAGGTTTGCTTTCCAGAACTTTTTCCCCAATTTTACCACCTACTGAGACCAGCATTTATTGTGTAGCATCCTACTAGTTCAGCATGTAAAATTTGAAAAAATGCGGGGAGCAATGCAGGCAAAGCAGGCAAGGCTTTTCAGATGCAAGGGTTAAAAAATGATCCCAGCAAAAAATGAAGCTAGGATCATTGTTTTCCTTCTGGAAAAATTTGTAAGTGATTTCAGCCAAACATAACTTAAAAATCTCCTAAGACCTTCATGCTTAATATATATAGCTCTCATGTGCACTATGCATTGCCCCAATGCATGTTTAATCTTCTTATATACAAACTAAATTCCTTCAGAGGCTTCCTTGATTCTGAGTTTCCAGTGATGCAGCCACATTTGCTTATAGTTGATTCTCATTAGATATATTGCGTATATTAACATACTATATTGATCAGGCTCCTTCTTAAAAGCATTTAGAAGAGCTTGAAAATGTATTCTTGTTTTTGTTTGTTGTTTATAATTTCTGAAAGTTAAATGTATGGTACCTAGTGGAATTCCTTACTGAAATAATAACATAATGAACAAATGATCATTCTACAGATAAAAACAGATAAATAGAGGGCAAATACTTGTATTAATGGCATTTGGTTGTCCTTATACTTCATTAGGACAGTTTTCAGAATGGCAATTTTTTTAAAAAAAGAAAGAAAAGTTGATAATCATGCTCAAAAAGATTTTCCTTGAGCCTTAAGACATCTATGATAGGATCAGCAAATGCAACATGATTATACATATAAATAAAGAGAATAGAACTAGAAGAGGGAACATGATTTAAACATAATTTTAAAAAGACAGTTCTTTTGTTAGTGGTTACTGATCCACTGGAAAGAAAAAGAATTTCATTAGTGGGAAGAAAAGATGCTTCAGAGTGTTTACAACTTGGTTGATCATCTTTTATGCAATGTGATCATGTCAGTTTCTGCCAGTCCATTGTTTTAATGCATTATGCTTTGTATTCAAATCATTTCGGGTCAGTCACATGTGCACTGAAGAGATTGTGATAATGGATCAATAGATGATTCCTCTCTGAAATTAATTGTAGATTAGAAAATGGAATGGGTGAGAGGAATACCAATTTTGTCTGAAGTTGAATAAAGAATGTATTTATCTAAACTCCAAATCAAATCAGGCCATTTTTAAGAAATACTGTGACGCTTGAAGGTCAGATACAATTTTTTCTAAATCTATTTGACTGATTTGACATTTTATAGGGTTGAATAAAAAGGGATCCTGTATTTGCAAATATTGCACATTTTCTATCCCTTACTCCATATTTAAACAATGCCAGAGTGAGAAGATAATCATGCTCAAGGAGAAAAACTGATAAATCTGCCTTTTTTATAGTCTATAATTCCTTGTTAGATCTTACCCTCTTTATAAGTGTCAGCTACAAAGCACAACATCTGCACATTTTATAATTCAATTAATTGCCAGATTAGGTTGGACATAGCTATAATTCTGAATTATCCAGATATTTAACATCTTATTCAGAAATCTCTATCATATATAGATTAGCTATTTTACTTCTGAAGTCATATATATGAAGTCATATACACTGCTCAAAAAAAGAAACACAAGCAGAAGACATCTGAGATCTGAATGAATGAAATAGCCTTATTAAATACTTTGTTCATTACATACAGTAGTTTTGTGTTCCCTTTAGGTGTTTGAGCAGTAGTTTATACACTGCTCAAACACCTAAAGGGAACAAAGTATTATTAAATACTTTGTATTTAACAAAGTATTTAATAAGGCTATTTAATAAGGCTATTTCATTCATTCAGATCGCGGATGTAACATTGATTAATTCATTCCAAGATTTAAATTTTAGGCCTTTTTAGACCATTAGCAACTTGGCCATTCTCTTCATGCCCTTCTGATTGACAGGCACCCACTGAGGACTGGCATTATGATTTTATCTGGATTCAGAAAGCCTGGTTCATCTCTTACAAACATCATTTCTGTCATTAATTAGTTTAATACATTTGCTGACAAGTCTATAATTCTGGATCATTATGTTAATTGACTGAGATATTGGAAAATGGCAAATCTGTTCTTATCAATGCAACTACTCACCTGTAGTCTAATGTTACTCCAAGTCTCAGAACATAAAAAATTCCAAGGGGTAAAATATCACCATATAATCAAGAAGTTATAGTTTGGTAATCATACTTGTGTTAGAGTATTCATCCATGCAGTCTAAGCTAAAAAAAAAACAAAAAACAATTCATTGTATTGGAGAGGTTGGATAGGAAAAAAAATAAGAATCACAAAATAAATGCCTAATTTCTGCCTTCAAAACACCTAGAACACTCAAAGCAGTGCAACTCTAAATGGTCAAGTATTTATACTGAGTGCAAGATATGCAAGTTTAATTTGTAACTTGGAATGTGTCCCCAGCCCACACCAATACATTTTCAGCTTTAGATAGCAGAAGGCAACTGATGAGCAATTAAGATTAGTGGCTCACAAACTTCTATTATACCTTACAATCGGGTTTGAGTAAGTTTGGGTGCCTCTCTCTTCCAGTGCTCTTTTCATTCTGAAATTTCTGCAACTTCTTGGGAGTAAGTTTCCCTTGTGCTGACTATGTGATTCAACTTTTGTCAACACCCCTGAGGGACTAGGAGTGATACTTTTGCAAGAGAACTCTCTTTCCTAAGAATCTCCCAGGAGCAAAAGCTCATGAACATGAGTCTAGTAACAAACAAACTATATGGTCTGTGAAATGCTTTCTGTGCTGCAGGCTTTCTAATTATATTTTGAGCTAAATATAAGCATCTGGTGGACTGATCCAAATAAGGGACCGTGATGCACGGACAGGAGTGATTTAATCCTTCTTCTCAGGTTCATTCTTCTTCCAAAGGCATGGCTTTTTTAAAAAAATAAAATAAAATATTGCATTGCTGATAAGAGATCTGTTTTTAAATGTTTATATCCATTTACGTGTCTTGATGGTAGTGGGATTTTTATTTAAAAAGTGTAAAAGGCTCCTTCTACATGGTTTACAATGCATAACAATGTAACATCATGGATAATATGGGAAGAATCCATGTCATACAGATGAAGATCATGAAGAGGAGGAGGAGGAGGAGGAGGAGGAGGAGGAGGAGGAGGAGGAGGAGGAGGAGGAGGAGGAGGAGGAGGAGGAAGAAGAAGAAGAAGAAGAAGAAGAAGAAGAAGAAGAAGAAGAAGAAGAAGAAGAAGAAGAAGAAGAAGAAGAAGAAGAAGAAGAAATGTGTAGCTCAGCATTCTGTCCAGAAGCCACAAGAATAAATTTGCACGGATGATAGAGGGGGATTGTGTTTTAAAAGATTCATAATTTATTAACAAAAATCAACAAAATATGAGTAACCAAAAAAATTTTTCCATAGCAATCTTTGTTCCAAATTAGAAAAAATGAATTATAAATAAGGTACACTCAAGCAAATTTCATTTTACAATTTATTTCTATGGAACATCTTTCCAGCATTTGGATTTTTGATGGAAGGATATTAAAAGAAGAGGGAGCAGCTGAAATTGTTATATACGTGCTTCACAGCAATATTGCATCACATTATTTGGATTTGCAAATTTGGCATATTACTTGATCTATCAGTGAGATATATTACTAGAATCCATCAATGTTAGTGCTTTTTTCTGTGTAAACTGCTCACAGCCCAAATTTAATTCTGGTAAATTTCAGTGTGACTCCTGAGCAGCTGCAGAGAAAATTAAGAAAATACAAAGATGGGAAAAAATGTAAGTGAAGAATAGGATTGATGCAGACAGTCAGCAGAAATTCATCTCAAAAAAAATCCTTAAATTAATCCTTCCTTTCTTCCTCCCTCCCTCCCTCCCTCCCTCCCTCCCTCTCTTCCTTCCTTCCTTCTTTTCTCACTTCCTTCCTTCCTCCCTCCCTCTCTCCTCTCTCTCTCTTCCTTCCTTCCTTCTTTTCTCGCTCCCTCCCTCCCTCCCTCCTCTCTCTCTCTCTCTCTCTCTCTCTTTTTCCCTCCTGTAGGTTGATCTGGTATGTCTGCAAATTGTAGAACAAAAATGAAATGGTGTTAACATAACTTTTCAGAATTTATTTGAGAAAATTGTTGTAAATACATTGTCTGTTAAGGTTTGAAATCCTTAAACCACATTTGCTCACCATTCAAGAGTAATGATATATATATATATATATATATATATATATATATATATATATATATATATATATATATATATTAAAAAAAACTAAAAGGAAATAAAAAAGATCAGAACACATCCTCTTCAACAGCCAAAACCCAGATAAGCATGGATTTACACCAGGCAAAAAATAAAGCAGGAAACAATTTCCTAACCAAGAAACTCTCAAGGAGAAAATCACATCCCCAACACTAGAAGGGGATGTGTTCTGATCCCCAACACTAGAAGGGGAAGCTACTGTATATAAAAAGGGAAGCAAACCCAACACACACTAGCACTGATAATATTATTTAGTTAGCTAATAAAATGTCTGCAGACAAACAACCAAGTTCAGAGAGCTTCAAGGACTCCACAATTCAATTCAACCACAAGCTCTATATATTCCCTTTATATATTGGTTATATATTAATATAGTACAATGAACCTGTTTAATTTCTAGTAGCTGCATAAATACAAATGCTTAGTTTTAACGAATATATTGTTCGATTTTGTTGGTATTGTTTACGATGGCGATGTAAACCGATGGATCTCTTTGCAATTTAATTTATTGTGTAAATTAACCAAAATTGAATTAATTAATTAAGAAACTGGGAGTAAAACAGTCACTCTAAACATCCCTAAACACAATCCTCTTGTGTCACTCAAATCTTTTGTTGGATTTTACAGAGAAAAGTAATGGAAATGGACACCATCTGAAATACATATTTTAAATAGTACCTCTCAGTAAAGATAGGCGATCAGTCCACAAGATGCACTACTGCCGGTTTGTAATGTCATGGAAGATTTTATACCCAATCCTTACAGCCTCAAGCTCTTTGTGTTAATGCTGGACATGACATTTCTTCTGCATGTTTTTTTCACTATTCCTCAATTAATTTGACTAAAGAGAACTTCAGAGAAATTCTCATGAATGGGAAGTAACCTTCTGTCACATAATTAGTTTGTGGTGATCATATCATGTGTGTACATATCCTGATTTTCACTTTCCAGAGGCCTGGGTCCAGCAATCTACTCTGTTGTCCCATGCAAGATACCATGGGAATAAATAAGCATAAGTTCCAGGAAATTTTATCCTGCCCTACTGTGTCAAAGTCCTGGAAGAAAAAATTTTGGTAGCCAATAATAGACTAGAATATTCTGAGTATAGGAATAAAATTTTCCCAGTATGGGCTGCTTTTGAGTATGCAAAATGGAGTGGACAATATGTAATCAGTGAGAAGAAGGCATGAATGGTAGCTCATTTAAATGCAATTGACTCTATCAATAGGAAAACTCTGGTGTATCAGCCAGAAATCTGTCACCAGAATATGTTAATCAGTCAGTCTTTTTTGGTCTCAAAATCAGATCTCTAAATTGTCTGTCTTCTTGAGATCCATGCTGGGCAGTTGTTTCCTTCTTACAATCTCCATCAGCACAAGTAATTTCTTTGTGCCTGGTATATTTGCCACATGATGCTTCCCGCAACAGGCAAACTATTAAACTGGCACATTTGTTGGCAGCAGCCCTGGGAATAATCTTTTCGGGCATTTTCAAAACCACATGGTGCATATTGTACTGGAAGGGGTATTTCTTTTTACTCTAAAGTTCAAGAAAAATGATAGCAGAAAAGTAAATGAGCCAGCAAATTGTTATCTCAACAAGGGTGCTGCAAGGTGACATTTCACAAAAGCCCCATTTTGAATCAAATGTGACCTTTTAATGTTGCAGTGACCCAATACAAATTATTAAGGCACACTTGCAACTAGCAAACATTCTACCCAGAGTCACATCTTACTCGCCAGACCAATCTAATTTATAGATTTCTGGGAGACTTCCCATCAAGCAACATCATCATCTGAATATGCCTGGCTCACAAAAAACTTAAAAGAAAAAAAAAGATTAGCATTGATTTTCAGCATTCAGACATTTTCCAAAAGCCAAGTCCCATCAGCAACATTCGTAATTCTAAAAGATCTTATTTATTGGAGCAAGTCAGAATCAGCAATTCATCAGATAAATGATGCATAAGAATAACTAATAAATTAATAGCCCATTTATTGGGAATACAGTCAACTGACACAATCTATTTAGTAATAGAATACTTTAAAACAAACTGCATTTGAACTACCTCACTGGTATAGGAAGGATCTTATAGGCACATCTCGTTGAGCTTAAAACAGCCAAAACACACAGTAAAAAGAAAAAAGAAAAGAAAACCAGATACTCATATGTTTCAGATGCTCTGCACAAGCCACTGATGATTTGTATGTGCGTGAAAAACAGGAAACGTATACTTGATGCTTGCATTATAATACATTATAGGAGGCAGGGAGATAGATCGTAACAGTCAAATCTTTTTTCATGCTCAAACCACATGATGTTCCCAGTAACATCTGGATGAATAAAATAAATTATCATGCATTTCTTTCATATGTCAGAATCCATTCCTGATCATTTCTCTCTAATCTCTTCTGTAAAACAAACACCTCATTGCATAAATACTTGGTCTCAAAACATACTGCAGCCTTTGTAGAAATGACAGGATCTAGCAAGATAATCTATTTCTCTCACCACACAACATAAGGATAAAGTGAAAATTATTAAAGCAATGATTTTGGACCTGCTGTCAGGACTATGGACAAAGTAACTGGGTGGTGAAATCAATCAAATGCAACATCAACCTAAATATGCTTTGTTATTTTGCAGTTTGTGTACAGCAATAGCTTGCACAAGTTGTGATTTACCCAGCAGGAAAATAAAGTAGCGGATGACAAATTAGCTGCTGCTGCTTTACTGCCCATCTCTGCCAACAAATAATTTAACTATGATTCACTCAGTCCTCTACAAAATAAAGACTCAAATAATTTATCTCTGTCATCTTTCAATAAAACACTTCCTTATGAAGTTGATCTCCTGTCAGAATTTATCTTTAGATGGTGCAAACAAAACTGTTTTAAGATACAGCCTGAAAAAAAAAACACTTTATAAAAATATATTATCCACTTGTTTGATGGTTTCAAAAAATTAGTGGTCTAAGTCAGAACAATACATAGACTTTTTTTAGGTGGGTGGAGAGGCATTAATAAAACATTCTGAAACTGTATAAGTTTACAAACTCACTTCTCTCCCCCCCCCCCCCCGCTCCAGGTCTTATAGCAATGATAAAACTAAAAAAAGGGAACTACAAGCCAGATATGCCAGCAAATGTACTCTTGACATGCACTGATAAACTTTTAAGTAGTGACTTATTAGAGGGCCAGTCAGAAACTCCATTTAATTTTGCAAATGTAAATGATAGAGTAATAAGATTTGTTCTCTGATCAAGCTTCTTAAAATAAAGGTGGGTTAAAAATTGTTGTAAGGCTTTGATGATTATAATCTGGAGTCAGTTCAATAGCTTGATTTGTTTAATATGCTCAGTGTTTACATATGTCTGAATTCTTTCAATATTTCATAAATAAGGAGATAATTAAAAGAATGAGATTTATTGATTCTGCAAAGTGCAAATAAGATAGATTCTTCCTTAAGGGGAAGTTTTATGTGAGAATTTTTTTATCTTTCCTTAGTAAATTTTGAGGTATCAATTTCATATTGGGGGGATTTGAATTTGGTGAATTTGAATTACTGATGCAGTATGTACTAGTATGAATCAGTGATATTAGTTTCAGAAGAAAAGTTATCCTTATTCTCTTTGTGGCAATATGTGCCTTTTCAATGAGCAAATAATGTATTTTCATTTTGCTCTGTATAGCTAGCTCACTATTTGGAGCTAAGCAGAGACAGCAGGTAATTTTCCAACAAGGCCAGAATTTGAAGATATAGATTGCTAAACAAGGACTTGATTTAAGAGTTCTGCTCCACAGAGAGACAGTCTAACCACAGAATGACCTTCTTAAGGGCCCCATGCCTTTCCCAGTGTGGTTTTGTTTATGAGACTGGTTTCGTGTCATAAACAAGTGTGATTTGGACTCTCTGTTCTACAACTAGATGTCATTAGTTTTCTGCCCTTTCTTCAATTGCCCAGAGGATCAATGGTTGCCCTCTCCCCTCTTTGGAAGAGCTTTATAGCTCCCACTGCCTTAAGAAAGTTCAAAATATTCTTAAAGATTCATCTCATCCTAGGCACCCTCTTTTTGAACTTTTACCATCTGGCAGATGGTACAGGATAATAAAAAACAAGGACAAATAGGCTGAAAAACAGCTTCTATCCCAGAGCAGTAACTATATTAAATTCTATGGTATAGTGCAATACTAATGCAATATCGGGTTTTCAATTCAGTTGTATAGAATGTGAAGGATGTATGTTTGTGTTTTATTTTTATAGTTATGATGTACATTGAAGATGGCATTTAATTTTGTTGTACGAGTTGCAATGACTATAAAGTAAACTTAACTCAGGATGTGGTGGCTCAGTGGCTAAGATGCTGAACTTGTCGATCGAAAGGTCAGCAGTTCAGCGGTTCGAATCCCTAGTACTGTGTAATGAGTTTACTTGTCCCAGCTTCTGCCAACCTAGCAGTTTGAAAGCATGTAAAAAATGCAAGTAGACAAATAGGGACCACCTTTGGTGGGAAGGTAACAGCGCTCCATGCGCCTTCGGTGTTCAGTCATGCTGGCCACATGATCACAGAGATGTCTTTGGACAGCGCTGGCTCTTTGGGTTTGAAACGGAGATGAGCACCGCACCCTAGAGTTGGGAATGACTAGCACATACAATATGTGCAAGGGGAATCTTTACCTTTACCTTTAACTGTACAGCACAGAGTATCAAGGATAGGAATTTCATATTTTCAGGCTTGTAACTTTAAATATGATTAATGTTGTAAATGCAAAGAGTGCCCAATTGATTTCTTTCTTCCAATCAAAGAGTCTTTATCCTACTTTGGGAGGCAACAAGTGTCATTTTTAACAATTGAAATTTGTATTTTCAAATTCATGATTTAAATCATGATTTAAAATTCTGCCAATCTCTAAGAATATAACATGGACCAATGAGGCCTACATCTCAACCATATTGATTTCTACCTCCTTTCTTAAAAATTATAAAAAGTTATTTCTCTTTCACTAGTCACAAGATTCTGAATCTAGACCTCAATGCCATTGCTGAGCCCTAGTAAAGAGAATCATGATAGAATGGAGAAGTGCAACTTCTGAGTAGAATTATAATATTGAATTGTGGATATTTAATACTGAGAACAAACAATAAGATGAACATCACTTACAGTTTCTCATTGTGGAATTTGAGAAGATGTGGTACAGGTATTAGAAACTTAAACCTTAAGCACCTTGGCCTTACTGTGATCCAGGAAAGCACCATATTTGTTGTCATACACAGGAAAGAATGTTTGTTTATAAACAAAATGTTTATTTTTGTCTAATACTAAAATCAATCATGCATGTTTTAATAACATATATTCTGAGTACATTTGTTCATGTATGATGCACTTTGTAGGATGTTAACATAATGAATGACTATTTTGGCTTTAACAAGCATGGTATCAAGATCAATATCACAGTAATTTCAACTGGCTATATGTTTTTGCTAGCAATATCTGTTAGATGCTTTTTGCTAGCAATATTCTGTTAGATGCTTTCAGTTACAAAGCAATTGTAACAACTATCACAAGACTTTTCACACATAACTTTATGAATTAGATTTGGATAATATTCCTTGTACAATAATACATATAGAATTTCAGTAGCTATAAAATATTTATCTCGTGTTCAGCAGTAGATGAAATGTAAAGATTTATTTGGGAATTGGAGATGTAAGCACAATCAAACTTCCTTGCATAAAATTTTCATTTTCTGCCACAGCTTAGAAAACAGGTAGAAACATTCAGTGAGTTATAAAATATTTTGCCTCAGACCCATGGAAAAGAAGTTTGGGTTATGCTAATGCAGTTCATTTGGTGTGGTGGGAAGTTTCTATCCATATTATTAAAGCATAATTTATTGATTTTGATATTTTGACCAAGAAAAATCATAATGTCTCGCAGGCGTTTATTAAATATACATTTGAGAACAGTGTGCAATATAAAATAAGGATTTAATATATATGCAGTACAGTGAGTTCTAATAATATTTCTTTGAGTAAAATCAATGATTATAATGTGTGTGTGTGTGTGTTTATGTGTATGCTCTGCAAGTTAATGCAAATAATAAAATGTTAGGACAAAACCAGTCATAATATAAAAGTTTCATAAATAAAATAAGATCAGGATATTGAATGTTCAAGAATTTACCTGATCTTCCCAACAAGTGAAAGAGTTCTTCAAGCCAAATCGGACAAGCATAAGTACAGCTGCTCTATTCTATTCATGAAAGCAATTTCTACATGAGCCAGAAAGAAACAATACTACAGTTTTATAAGGTTGGTCATTGAAGCTTCCTTAAAACAGAAGCAGCTTTTGTGCAAGGTTTTGCAAAGGTGCCTCTGTGTGATAATGGCATGAAGTCCAAAACATTGCTTCTGAATCTCTTTTGGAAGCTGAAAATAGCCCTAATATCAGTTCAGGGATGGTGAGAAAATAGAAAATTCTGTATTATAATTGGCTAATGCTTTCTTCAGGAATTCACTAATAATATTTTCTGGTTTACTTTCCACAAGCAACATTAAAAACTGAAGTCTGGCTGCAGTACTTGCATTTCTATGAAGCATCAGAACTTTAAATGAGAAGAACATCAATAAAATGATGGAATATAGAATATGATCAAGTGGCAACAAGCTTCAATTAGAAGTTGCACAAACTCTGATGACTTACAGAAACATTATATTAATTGTCAGTTTTTAGCTTCCTTTGCATTCTAGGAAACAAATATGGGAACATCAGACATACAAACATCAGAGAATTCAACAATCCCAACAGCAGGTAACCTAGAATCCATGTCAACAGAAGTGACTCAGGTATGTTTTGCTGAGGTGAACTTAGTGAACCAGCACATCACTCGGTTTAACATATTTTTACAAACGGTCCCTCAGAGAGAAAATATGACAACATCTGCAGTATATAACTCATTATGATGAAGGTAAAGATTCCCCTCGCACATATGTGCTAGTCGTTCCTGACTCTAGGGAGTGGTGCTCATCTCCATTTCAAAGCCGAAGAGCCATCACTGTCCAAAGACGTCTCCATGGTCATGTGGCTGGCATGACTAAATGTCTAAAGTGCATGGAACGCTGTTACCTTCCCATCAAAGGTGGTCCCTATTTTATTACTTGCATTTTTTACATGCTTTCGAACTGCTAGGTTGGCAGAAGCTGGGACAAGTAACGGGAGCTCACCCCATTATGCGGCACTAGGAATTTGAACTGCTGAACAGCCGACCTTTCGATTGACAAACTCAGCATCTTAGCCACTGAGCCACCACATCCCTCTATATGATGAAGGTACCTAAGAACAAATAACTTCTAGGAATTCCTGAACACAAGGATTCCAATTTGTTTATATTTTAACAGGCATAGACTACTAATAAATGTTCACTTGTTTATGGGATTAAACACACTGTTGGAAGGATAGACACAAACAACATATGAAAACCATCTTAAACTTTGTTAGAAAGAGGCTTATATAATGAACTGTAATCCCTTTGATGTGGAAAGCTCCATGCTCTCTCTTTTGAGTTCTCTTTTGATAATTTCTGGATCTCTTCCATGTGCGGGAGCTCTACTTATCTCCTGCCTTGTGCCAAATCCAAAGATTTCCCTTCTTCTGGCAAATGACAAGGCCCTGTTACAATCTGCTCCCAAATTCTCCATTATCCATGAATGTACTAAGGGATGGCTTTGCCATTCTCCTTGCATATACCCTTTGGTGGATGCAATACTTTGGTGATGTAATAGCATTCCCATTAGGCCATTCTCCAAGAAGAATATTGACGCACTGCTGTTCTTCACTGTAGCTTCACCAGTTCTTAAATCAGCATTATAGCTTATTTCAATGGTACAAAGGAAGATAGTCTGCAGCTGCTCACTCCTTTGTATTTATCCTGGTAGGTCTCCCTGGAAAAATGCCAGACATTGCTGCCAACCTGTCAAGACTACAAAGGATCAGGGATGATTTTTCATTACCTGCTTAAAATTGCTGAAAACAATTTGCTGAAAACAAACTGGCTAAATGCTTTTGCCCATTGTCTACTATAATGGTAGTACTTCTGACGCCGGCATAATTTCAGGAGAAGGTAGATCATAAGATTTTCTCTAAACTTTACAGTTCTCCAGATAGTGTCATTTGAATGTAGTTGCACCTGCAGATTACTGAAAATATGAATAATACTATATTCAGAGTTCTCACAGATTGAAACATTGCTAAAGATAGTGTCCTTTATCAGTTCCTGAGAGATCCAGCTTCTTATACTAACATATAAAGTATTTATTACTACTGCTTTCTGTATATGGAAATGTACACTTTCAAATCTAATGACAGATTTCTGGCACAAGAACCAGCCATTTGTTAAGATCACAGCACCAGGGACTGCTTTTTTATTTAGTATATTTTGTTTACTAGCCTTGTCTCACTGCTGCTTTGAGATTACTATGCCTGTTGGCAGAAATGTCTCCAAGCCCTTTGGGGGTCTTGAAGAAGACTGTCTGCTTTTTACCTCTCCATTTGTGTGGCACAATATATGCTTCCTCTTTTTCCAGTTCAAAACTGAATGCAATATTTCTATTGACCACCCTTGGACATCTCATAGATATAGCATGTTCAATCTCCTGGGAAGAAATTGATTTAAATTAACTGTCAAAGAAGCAGAAAAAGATCAAATGACTTGGGAACAAATAGGGACCTGAGCAGCTTCAGGAATCTTATGACAGAAAGGAAAAATAATGACTGTGTCTGTGCAAAGAGTAGGAAGAGATGAAGAAATAAATATAAATTTAAAAGGGGAAACAGATCCCCACTCACCCATCCCACTCTATCCCCATCCACTTCCTTCCTCTAACTCTAGTGTTATTTTCAGGCTCATTGCTGGAAACACTGTTCTGCTTTGGTGGTTTCCATAGAGGCTTTAGGTGTTGATTTGTGTGAGTGAAGCACAAGAAACAAAGCCTTAAAACAACTCTATGTGTCATAGCTATGCCATATTGTGGGAACCTAAGCATGAGTTCTACATTACATTGCCAACTGCAACCCAATCACTACAGACATCACCATTATATAACCCTTGCCACTTGCCAATAGATTTACAATAAAATGCATTGTAATCACAGGGATATCATAAATGAGAAATTCTCTGGCGTTCAAGTATGTGACCTTATTCAGCAATATGCCAGAAACAATCTTAGCTTAACTTAATTCAAAGCAAAATGGGAACTCTCACCAATCTCCAGGGAAATCACCATTTGAAGACAGATATTAATATTATACAACAAATGGACTTTTTAATTGACTCTGGACTGTTCTGCTTTACTGAGCTGGTGTGGCAGTAGATTTGCTTCATCAAAGTCCAAAGGTCATCTGTTGTGCTAAAAGAATACAGCCATAAAACAAAAAAGTTACACCTAAATGTTACAATGACTAGGAAAGGCCAAATTCCTTATGTTTAGTTCGGCAAATCAGTTTTGAAAATGATAAAAAGGAGAATAAATTGATAGAGAGATGCTCTTCAGAAATTAAACAAAAAGAAGAAGGAGAAGGCTATTGGATGGAGGTTCACACTGATATTGTTTTCAGATCCAACTGCTTATCAAAATTTTGAGTTTCTAAAAAAAATCAGTTGAGTTTTTGGCATTGGCTTTTAGGAACGTTTTAAGCATTTCAGCATACTGAGACAGACAAAAAGCCTCTTGGGTTCATCTTGGAAAACAAAAAAAGTAAAGAGAGGTGGGAAATGGCAACAGGAATCATACATTTTGTCTTCAAGTTGGAAATTGCCTAGGTAGGTATATCTGCAGAACATGACCAAAAATGTTAAGACAGCAACACAATGGTATAATCAAAGGTCTGTCTGCTTTTTGTCTCTGTTATATGGGGAAAGAAATAGCAAATTTGGGGGAACTTATGCTGGCCAATCCTGTGCTGAAAATGGCCTTGGTCTGAACAAATAAGCATTTTGGCAAATGCATTTGTTGAAATACTGCAAATGACTGCAGCTCTTACCAGTTTCATTATTACTGAGAGCAAAGCTTCAGCAGAAGTCAGAAAGAAGCTAAGTAGCAGTCATTGATAATGCTGAATTAAATCCAAAAGTAAGTATTGAGATTTAACAATAGTGATAGGCAATTGGCCCAGATCTCTGATGTAAGAAAGTGAAATACTTATTTTAATCTACAACTAAGGCAACCTAATGATATGCTATATAATCAAAAGTCAAAGGATGTGCTTATCTATATACAGATGAAAGGCTACCTGAGAAAATTTGCTGCAGGGCTGGAGTTGCAATGCAACGTTTTTATCTTATCCCACCACTGAAGACTGGAGAATAAAAATCAGAAAGAAAAAAGAATTCCCTAAAGTGGAAAGCATAGTATAAGCTAGTGACGTTTGGAATAGCAACTGCACTCTTACCATTTAAACAGACTAAAATCCTTCCAATTTTTCTGTAATTGTTCTGCAGCATGCTACTGTATTCCAAGCTGTCAGGATAAATGTAGACAGTTTTCCATCTCATCAGGGGAGGGGGGAGCTAAGTGCACACCTGGTCAAGCACAATAGGACAACAAAGTAATGTTTTCCTGTTGTTTTGTTTGGCTAACACCCTGTCCTGTTCTTTTGGTGCAAAAATAAATATGGTTCAGCAAATTTCAAGGCACACTCAATGTGTTTTGTAACATTAATCAAACCCTATTGACTTCACAGAATCAAATGCATTTCTTAAAAACTAACAGCTTTACCCAAAGCAAACTTATTTATAAATAAGTCCCACTGGATTTAGCAGGATTTACGTCTGACCACAAAACAAGCAACTGCAATCTAATAGAAGAATATATTGTATAGCACATTCAGAATTATGTAGATGAGATGATTATGTGTTTGCAAAACTGGAACCTTTATTCAAAATATGGCAGACCTAATTTGAATCCGTATCAATTCCCTGAAGAATGGAATTGAAATTACACTTCCATTCCACTGCACCCTTTCCTGCCCTATCCATTCCCCTTCCACCAGAAGGATGCCCAATGGGACATACCATAATTCCAGCTCAGCCCCACTATTCCTAGTAAGTAAAAGTGCCCTGCACATTATTGGCAGCCAAAAAGGAGAATCATAATTGCTGTATATGTTGCACAAAGTATAATTTTTCACAGGAATTGGTCTTTGGGTAAAGTATCATTACCTCATAATTTTATATTATGAAGAAGAAATTATTTTGATTTACAAGTTTTATGAAGAACGGCATCAAACAGTCTAATTAAATATAAATTGAATTGATGTCTTCAATGGAAATGAATTTCAATATTTATTTCCACTTCCATATCATACACGTATAGTTAAAAGAGCTGTGGGACAAAATTGGAGAATAGGTGTGCCCCAGCAAAGTGTGCAAAGTGCTAAATGATAAGATAAGATCATGGTGCTGTTAATGAGTGACTTTAGTGAAAAAGCTGGAAAATTTGGAATTAAAGAACCATTTGGATTAGGAAAATGAAATAATGAACGAGACAGTTTAATCAATGTTTACAAACAGAATTCTTCATTTGTTTTCACCACCTGCTTTAAGCAATATACTCTACGCAGAGACGTTAACAGATGGATAATATCAGAATCAAATCTACTACACAATAGGAACTGGAAATTGGAGAAATACAAACCATTCACCCACTTCATTTTCAGGTGAAACTTGTTGAGCAGACTATGCACTACTGATATCAAATTCTTGGGTTAAACATAGACCATTAAAGTAACTAGGTGTGTCAACAAGAATTGACCTGAATGATATATAGGAAGAGTATAAGTGAAAGAAGATAGATACAATGGGTGTGTTTTTAAAAATTGCAATTGATAACAAAAAAAGTAAAGTTGGTAAAAAGTTTTATATCATTTGGCTCTAGGCTAGATAAAAATGGAAATTCTGCTATAGAAGTAAAGAAAAGATTAATCCCATGGAGAAAGGTAACAAGAAACTTAGATTAAAAAAATGAAGATAAGGATATTTGTATTAAACCTATGTGAACCCAGTCTGTTTCACTTTGATGAAGTGGTTTGGGCCACTGGAAATAATCTAATTCACTTTACCGAAGACACTACCCAATTCATCTGAACAAAGTGATTCAGTTTACTTCAAACTGATTAAGATTATAGAAGAATGGTTCTTTCACAGCAAGCTTCTGTCACTCAGAATTACAAGATTACCTCTAGAAAAAATAATTGGAATATTCCATTTTGGGGAGTGATCCAATTAATCCAGTTATTAGGAAATATAAAATAAATTTCTTATAACGTATAATTTCTTGTAATTTTCTTCAGTATATAATCAGTCCTAACATTTTCTTCTTATTCCTTATGTACCAGTTTTTTTTCTTAAATTTTAATTTCATCCTTTAAAAGGAAAAAACAATAACCAAAGAGTTGCTTGAAGCATGCACCATATATGGGTAGCTTGAAATATGTTTGGCATATACAAGGGATATTTATGCTAACCAGCTTTGTTATCCATCTGCTATAGGCAATTCAAAGCAGTCATTTAAACAATTCTTTCTAGAATAAAATCAGCAAATGGGTGCGAGTGGATGCAAACAGAATGGGAAATGTGGTGGTGGTGGGGGGAGGACTTACCAACTGGCCACCTTCTCTGTGTCTGCTGGCTAGCATTCTTACCCAGTAAACCCTGGGTGATGAAGTGACTTGGCCCCTCATTTCTCTACAGCATTAAATGGCCAAAAGTCTTAGTCAACAAATTGCAAATGAGGAAAACAAGCAGAAGGATGCTGTGGCCAGGAATTTATGGACAGCCAGTACCACAGAGAAATATGACCTATCTAGTCTATATTCTCCTAGATCTGCTAGCCAAGGTTCTGGGAACTGTGAAAGGGGCCTTCTGGATGGTCAATTTCAGAATACATTATGGGATACTGCCCAGCACATACTGGAGACATCAAGTCTAGGGGATCCCTCAGCCAGGACTGCAGAAAGCTTCCTCAGGTTTTCATACTCTCTATGGGAGAAAACTAAAGTGGGCTCTAAAAGAGCAAAGACAAACAAAACATATTATTTCATTTTAATTTTGTCACAAAATTTTGTCTCAAAGAAAGTTCAAAATGATGTTTTGTTGTAAGTTTTATCATAGTGAATCATTCCTTTAAAATTTCACATGGTCTTTTGACAACAAAGTTCAGAACAGTTACAATAAGCATTTTTTCAATGCTAATATGCGCTTGAAAAAACTGGATACTGAGAAAGAGCAAGAGTAACAAGACAAATGCTATAGAGCCAAGTCCTAAAATTACATAGACTGTATGAAAAATCAGCTAATCAATCCTGAATCAAATAAAGACCAACTGTAAGTATCAGAAAATGATCTATGATGGACAGAGAATACAAGCAGAAAAAAAGATTAGAAAAGACAATTATGTTTAGCTTAATTAGACAAGAAATTAATAAAGTAGATAAATTACAGGACCGTCCTTGGACAAACAAGAGATTATTCTTACACCCAGGATTAGATGGGGAGCATTTGCCCATGTAGACATTAGAAGTCAAACCCAACTTGATCACACTTAACTAATTCACATAGGGGAAGAACAAAATTAAAAAGGGAGAAAAACAAATTTGAAAGGTAAACAGGATGTGTCCATAATCATTGTATGAACTGTAGCTGCAAAAAGGATGATATTACTCAGGAAGAGGGAAAAACAATTATTTAAGGGGGAGAAACTAAGACAGAATGTAGCCATTCTTGAATATAAAAATGTAGGACAAGTTCTCTCCCAAAATGCAAGGGAGAAGATTAGATACAGGATTAATATTTATGTTTTACTTATATTGACTGAAAAGTTACTAAATATGCATCCTGAAATATGCTAGTGTTATTTCATATCAGCAGTGGGATATGTGAGAATTAGTGATGATGAATTCTTTAAGTCAAGATGCAGCCTGAGATTATTGGATCTAGGTTTCCAATTTGTCTGTCTGCATAGGAATAATCATCACTTTTTAATTTATTTTTCACCTTTCAATTCTGTTTAAGTAATACTTCTTGAATTTTTTTAATTCCTACTAGCCAAAAAAGAAAAGAAGAATCCAAATATTATAATATATATATATATATATATATATATATCTGTGTGTGTGTGTGTGTGTGTGTGTGTGTGTGTCTTTGGTTATTCGGGTCTTCTCCCGCGTAGAATTGGAAGTATCTTGGCGACGTTTCGACGAAGTCTCATTCGTCATCTTCAGGCTGGTGTTCTTGGCTTCGTGCTTCCAGGAGCAAATCCTATCTCTTGAATGAGTGAAAGATTATGGGGAAAAGGAAAATACATAAAAAGAAAAATAAAATAATGTTTGGTACACTATAACCATTGCACTGTTATCACATCTCACTGATATTTAGTCAGTTGTTGTATGCATTGTAACAATTTCTTCAAATGATCACATTGATTTCATTATGGTATATGATTTGTTTCATAGTCAGGCAGATGTTCAGGCTGGATTTGGCATTTTATCCATATATTGAGTCCTTCCCAAGGACCTGGGATAGGCAGATGTTGATCTTGGATGGCCTTAAAGGTAATAAACAACAACAACAATAATAAATTCATCATAATTCTGATTCAATGGTTCAATCACTCTTACTAAATCTTCTGTTATTTGATTTTCCTTTCTTTTCCTTTCCTATTGCTTTCTCCCTTTATTTTATAACATATTCTTCTCCCTCTCTCACTCTTAAGTACTTTAATTCTATTTTTCCATTTAAACAGTTTTGCAAACATTTGTATATTATATTTATCTACCTTATATATTCATGAAAATAATATCTATTTTCTTATATTATCCATACTAATGTGTATATGTACTACAATATAGGAACAACATTGACAGACTAGAGAGGAGTTAAATTGATAAAGGGCCTGGAAAGGGGAAAAAAAAACAGGAATAACAGTTAGAAGTACTGAATACATTTAGCTAAAGAAAAGAAATCTGAAAGGAGACATGAAATTGTGCCCATGAATCTAAAGAGCTGACACATAGAAGATGTGGCAGAATTGTTAAAAACTGTTCCAGAAGACAGAACAAAAAACAATGGATTTAAAATTAAATATAATTCAGTGGAACTTCAAGAAACAGCCACTCAGTAATTCCACAGACTATCTTGGAAGGTTTGGATACTTTGTTGACTGTGCTTAAACTGAGGCTGGATGGCCAATGTTTCAGAATGCTATAGTAGTGAATTCTTGCATTAGACTGGGAATCAGATTTGTTGCAGTGATTGTTAAGCAAACATTACAGATTAGACAAATATTGGGGTGGTTTTAAGCACATGCCAGAGTCATTAAATGAGTACTGTGGTCGTTACGCAAATGCCATGGCTATTAAATGAATCCATTTTATCCAATGGGTTTTTTTTGACAGAAACTGAAATCAAATACTTGAATCCAGCAAAAAAACACCTAAAATCATTGTCATGTGACCCTAGGGTGCTGCAAATGATTCTCATTGCCAAGCATCCAAAATGGGTGACTGTTGGGGTCATTGGAACCTCCATTGGTACCAAACAATAGATACCTTTTTAAAATAGATACCTAATTTTGAATAGATATCTAATTTAAAGTTATACCATCATAACTTCAAATGGGCACTAAGCAGCTGCTCACAAGCAAGAACTATTTGTGTTAAACAATGATATCCATCCCCCAAATCATCTGGTTCTATCTGCAATCCTGCAAGGGATTTTTAAAATATTAATGGCAGAGTTCCATCATTTTTATTGGATCTGGAATGAGTTGCGGTGACTTACTGCTAGACATCCACAAAGCACTTTGAGTCCTTACCTGTCTGTGTGATCCAGCCTGGAAATAGGCTTCTAGAACCTGAATTGAAATGATGATGGCTTACAAGTAGACCACAATCTACTTCTTAGTAAGGTAGAAAAATACAGGTAAGACAGCATCACCACCGAATGGATTCAGCAGGTTCTGACCAGTTCTGGAGAACCGGTAACAGAAATTTTGAGTAGTTTGGAGAACCAGTAGTAAAAATTCTGACTGGCCCCACCCCCATCTATTTTCTGCCTCCCAAGTCTCAGCTCTTATCCTGCACAGCACGGAGACAGCAAGAGAATACAGCCGATATATCAAAGAGAGGTTGAATGCTGGTTTAATGCTTTCATCAGTTACAAGACAATGCTGAGCCACAGAACCTTTTAAAGTTGGCGCTATGAGCATCCGCCTCGTAGCGCTTTTTATCCCCTAGCCCCACCTTGCCCTTTCTAATGTGATTGGGAGGCCATTCATCAGCTGTAGCTGTTTCTTCCAGGGCCCCACCCTCTTGCTTCTCAGTGTCTTCATCCTGAAGCGCCTCACAGGTTTTCTTCAGAGTAACCCTATTCCCGATGCCCCACCACCTATATTCGTGTCGCCTACACCCAGTGCCACCTTTACCAAATTAAGGTTATGCTGCATCTCCTGAGGCATCCTTGCAGCTTCCATCATCCACCACTGCTCCTCCTCCCTATCCCAGTAGTGTCGAGCATGTCAGGCTCGACACCAAGTCCCAGATGATAGGGAGGAAATGGGGATTTTGCAATAACCTTCCCCTGGAGTGGGTGGGAATGGAAATTTTACAGTATCCTTCCCCTGCCATACCCACCAAGCCACACCCACAAAACTGGTAGTAAAAATGTTTGAAATCCACCACTGGATGGATTCATAACTAGTTGACAAATGGCACTCAATGTGTAATTTTTAATGGAACTGCATCTATATGAAGTATGCAGTGGGGTACCCAAAGGATCTGTCTTAGGCCCAGGACTCTTCAATATCTTCATCAATGATTTAGACAAGGGTATATAAGGGGAACTCATCAAATTTGTCAATGATACCAAACTGAAATTGAATAGTGAGAAAAGTAATGTTCTACATTTAGGAAAGAAAAACCAAATGCTCATCAAATGTATAAAATAGATGGTTCAGTAGTAGTAGCTGTAAGAGTATCTTGGAGTTCTAGAATAACTAAATATGATTCAGCAGTGTTCTCCAGCTGCCAAAAAAGGCAACACAGTCTTAGGTTATATTAACAGAGGGGTAGAATCAAGATCACATGGTCAGGATAAGTTTATTATTTTATAAAGCCTTGATAAGACCACACTTGGAATATTGCATCCAGTTTTGGTCGCCATGGTATAAAAAAGATTTTTATAAAAGGGTTTCATGCCATGATCATAAGTGTGAAAATGGTCATAAGTCACTTTTTCATTGCTGTTGTAACTTTGAATGGTTTTGAAGTGAACTGTAGTAGGTAGAGGACTACTTATACTGTTCTTTTTTTCCCTCTCTTTGTAAGACTTCCTTGTTCGGAAAGTTATAGAAACTGTTATAATATTTAAAATTCTAGCCATGAACTTTTTGGACAGACACTCTCTGGCACTCATCATTTCAGTGAATTTAATGGAAAAACAGTTATAGGGCAGATCCCATTATTGCTCTGACTCCTAACTTATTTAATGTATAATGACATTTTGTGTCACTATAGAGATTAACTTTTGAGAAAGGAAGCTCTAACATTCTGGGAAGTGCATTAACTGGATTAGGAAAGCCACTTAAATGCTTTTCTAAACCATGCTACAACTGAAACAAGAAAATAAGATAAGTGAAAAAAATAATGAAAAAGTCAGAGAATTTACAGGCAAGTGAGCTGAAGAGATATGGTCGATGCACCAAATAGTGTGTCAACATGTTTCAGACAAGGAGATATTTCTTCCACTGATTCTATTTATGACTATCATGATCAAATTTTTGCTAGGTGCCAAATATATATTTAAACATACACACACTCATAGACTGCTTTGAACATAACAAATGCTTATTACTGTGGTTCAGAAGAGATGTACCCTGCATTTAGCTAATGCTTTTTGTGTCCAAGATAATCCTTGGCCTGGCAGAACTGCCAGGGCTATTTTTCTTCAGGGACATTATTCTGAGGATCAAACTATATAAGTGACATTCTTCATTCTTTGAATAATGGTTTGCCCTTGAGCATGATTTTTTTTTTCTTTGACAAACAGTCACGTGTGTAGGGGACGGGAGAATGAGAGGGAACACTAGATTAGGAAATGGATGTCTGTTGAAAAGTTGTAACTGCGGACTTCCGGTGGCGCCTTCCTCGTCGGCGGCGGGCTTTCCCATGCCCGCCGGCTTCTCGACGCGTTAGAGCCGCCGCTCAGCAGGCAGGTGGCTCGAAAAACCTGCTCCTTAACGGGAGGAGCAGGGAGAGCTTCTGGGGGTGAGGTTGAGCCCCCTGAGTCGCCCCAGGAATTTTTCCTTTGTCCTGGGGAAGGCTCAGAGGGATGGCTCCCTCCCTACCCCCAGGGTATGCTCCGCGCCGAGAGGGTCCTCCGCTAATTACTTAATTAGTGGAGCCAGACGCTGGGAGCAACACCACAATTGAATTGATAATTGGAGCAAGCTGGAAAAGAGAAAAGATAAGTTAAAGCAAGTATGGTTTTTTCTCTACTGATTTTTTGGAGGAGGAGGGAGGGGAAGGGGGAAGGAGAGGAAGAAAAGTGAAAGTCTTTTAAGATGGCGACTGGCTCTGCTTGAAAGAAAAGTGAGAGCGGAAAATGAATCTAGAGTTCAGTCCTGAAAGACTTTGAAAGAAATATTTTGTCATGGAAAAAGAATTTAAAGGAACAAAGGCTGATTTAAATAGATTTCTTCTGGTTTTTTTTTTTTTCCTTTTTTTTCTCTATTGAAGTAAGAAGGAATTTTTTTGGTCCTTTTTAAAAGCAAAGATGCCTAAACTTAAAGGAAGGGGGGGCTCCCCCTTGAGTCAGATGAATAAAGTTGAAATATCTCATTTACAGAGACTTAGAGCTGGATCTAAAAGAGTTAATTACAAGGTCCTTAGAGAGTGTGGTAGATAAGATAAAAGGATCACAGAAGGATCTTGAGGAGCTGGTTTCTGGGAAATATGACCAACTAAGTCAAACTATTGCTCAAGTAGCTTCAGATCTTTCAACTGCGGTGGCTGCAATGGGGAAGAAAGTGACTGAGATTAGTAGTAAATTTGAATCCCAGATACAAGAATTACAAGGGAAACTTCTGGAAGCAGAGGCCAAAAATCAGAACATTCAGATGATGTTATTATGCTTCAAATTAAGGCTATGGAATCTGCAATTAGACTAAGAGGGATAAAAGAAAACAACAGAGAAAACTTAAGAATAACTTGTGCAAAGGCCTTTGCAGAATTATTAAAGCTACAAGATGAACTAATTTTGGGTTCTATAGAGAAAGTTTACAGAGTTAATTCACGTCTGGCTAAACAAAGGAATCTGCCTAGAGTTGTAGTTGTTTATTTCACTGATAAAAGACTGAGAGATGATATTTTACAAAAGTCTTATTCTGATAGAGTGCAGGTAGCAGGTACACAAATCAGTATTTTTAAAGAGCTACCATCGAAGTTTTTAAAGGACAGAAAAGATTTTGATTTTTTGGTCAAGGAACTGAAGAGAAGTAATATCCCATTTAGATGGGATTTTCCAGTTGGTATAATTTTTAGATATCATGGTGTGAGACATTGTCTGAATACTATTGAAAAAGCAGAATATTTTTACCAAAATATTTTTAAGGGAGCACCGAAATATCTCAAGAATAAAAAATCAAAAACAGAGTCTACAAAATGTGAACAGAAAGAAGAAAATCAAAGTGTGTTAAAAGTAAAAGGAGAATTTGGTGGTTGTCCAGAGGATTCTACTATGGATGAGAAAATTGAACACCTCAGTGACCTTGGAGGGGGATCACAGGACCTTGAACTGCTGGAGGAAGATTCAAAAAACAAAGTTTTACTTCGAGATGACCAGCAGCAGAGGTCCAGTACTCTTCAAGACGGGGGGGTGATGCTAATTGACAGGAACTAGAAGTTAATGAAGAAATCCGACTGGAAACCACAGATGATAAATTTAAAGAGCATCGTGAATCGTTTGATACTGAATCAGAAAGCATTGAAAGATTTGGAAAAAATGGATTATAAAAATTCTTTTAAGATGTATAACAATTTGTTAAAAGTTTATTCTGAGTTGGATTAACATTAAATTTATATATTAAAATGGATTAAAAAAAAATTTACTATGAAGTTTATCCTGGATTGGACATGATATCCTGAGTGTTGATAGATTGCTGCAAAATTAGCAGTGATCACTGGTTACCCAATTATATATTTTTTGTGGAATTCATCTTCTAGGAGAAGACTATGAAATTGAAAATATCTTATAACCCGAAGGATTGAATTGCAAAGGGTGGCAGGATTTGAAAGAATTTTAAAGGAACATCTGGGAATGCAGCTCTTAGTTGGTTTTTTCTTCTCTTTTTTTTTTTCTTCAAGAATGTTAAGGCTGCAAAAGCCTATTTTTAGGTACAGTATAAGGTAGCTTGAATGAATCTTCCTAGAGGTGTGAATACCTTCGTGGTTGGATATTATTTATATAAAGTCACTCGGGGGGTTGTGTGGAGAAATGTTTTACTTTGCTGATGGGGGCAGCGGCAAGATGAAGATTATTGAAGCAGGATTTATGTGAGGAAATATGTTTGACTTCAATCAAGTTGAAGAGAAGATTGAAATTTGGATTATAGAGACTGAGAAATGAATTAAACAAAAGATAATTTTCTTTATGATATAACTGTATGATTATAATTATATATGCATATATATTTCTTATGTTTTATGTCTTTGGGGGGGGTTTTTTAGTTAAGGGGTGTAGTTGGGATAGAATTATAATGCTTATTAATGGTTTTTTTTTTACTATAATACTGTTTGTCTTAGAAATATATTAATGTCTGTTTTTTTTTACTTTTTTTCTTCCTTTCCTTCTTTCTCTTTCTCTTTCTCTTCCTCTTTCGAAATTTGTTTAATTTAGAATTTGAATATTTAATAATCTTTTTCTTTTTCTCTTGTTCTAAACTTTGTTTTTTTTTAAACCTGTAGCGGAAGTCAGGAGGGGATGGGGAGGGAAGGGGTTGGGGTTGAGGGAGGATGGGAGGGGTTGGGGAGGGGGGATTGGGGAGGGGGGGTGAAAATGAAAAAAAAATTTTGTATTGTAAAACTTTTTCAATAAAAAAAAAGAAAAGTTGTAACTGCTTTTTTTTGTGTGTGTGTGTGGGCAAAAATTGGAGAAAATCAGACTTCTGATCTCTGAAAATAAGAGATGTGAAGAGAAGAAGAGTAGCCACCAGGACCATGGCAGGAGACAGAGATTAAAGCATTTTTCTCTGTCCCTTCTCTTTATCATGGGACTGTTTTAGGCCATTCCTTTGCCCTGATTTTGGAGAAAAAACATTATATCTTGTTTGTCACTGATGAAAAATTTCATAGCAGGGTTGTTATTCACAAACAATTTTAAAACATTGAATAAAGGAATAAATAAGGAACCCGAGGAAGTTGACATGGTCCTTAGGACTGTGATCTCAGCTATCTGATCTTTAGTTCCATGACCTTCCTGGCTTATTAAAGCAGCCCCAGGGAGGTTGGGTGAATGGAATCCATAGGTCATTCTTTCAGATCACCCCTTGGAAGGACAAGTTGACACTTGGACATTCTTCCTCTCTTTACATCTCTCAGTTTTTTTTTTTTTGTTTTTTTTTTAGGTTGCTCATGTCTTCTTTTTTTATTGAAAAGTTTTAAAAAGTTTACAGATATATCCCCTTTCCCTCCCTCCACCCTCCACCCACCCTCCCCCTCCCACCCTCCATCCTCCCTACTTCCCAGAACAAAATACAGGGTATAGCATTCAACAATCATATTCTAACATAACCTAATTAACTATAGCCTCCTACATCCCTCTTGTACTTTAACTCCCTTTTTACAAAGCTAAATTTACATATTTAATAACATCTCATTTATTCATAAGCTATTTGAAATTTTTTAGTCCAATATTTACTCTGAATATAATCAATCCATCTTCTCCATTCCAACCTGTTTGAACAATCCTTCAAATATGCTGAAATTTTTGCCATTTTTGCTAAATTTGCTACTTTTAGTGTCCATACTTGAATAGTAGGCAAGTCTTCCGTCTTCCAATACTGTGCCACCAACAATCTTGCTGCAGTTATTAAATTCAGGATCAAATTAGTCTCTATAACAGTTCACTCTGTAATTATACCCAACAAAAACAACTGTAGAGTAAACTTCATCTTCTTTTTAAGAATATTTTGGATAATCCATCATATTTTTATCCAGAATGCTTTAACCTTTTTACAAGTCCACCATACATGAAAATAAGTAGCATCATCACAATCCCACCTCCAACAGACTGTAAATTTGGATACATGCAAGCTAGCTTTTTAGGATCTAAATGCCATCTATAAAGCATTTTATAAAAATTTTCTCTCAAATTTTGCGCTTGTGTAAATTTTACATTTCTTACCCATATTTTTTCCCACGTATCCATCATTATTGGTTGTTCAAAATTTTGTGCCCATTTTATCATATCTTTAACTAACTCTGTTTCCGAGTCTATTTCTACCAATATGTTATACAACCTTTTTATATGCATTTGACTTTGGTCCCTAATTTGTTTTATCAAATTTTCCTCACATTGTATAATACAAATTTTCTGATTTCTTCTCCATCTAGCTTGTAATTGTACATACTGAAACCAAGTTTGAATTACCCTTTCTTCTTTCAATATACTCAAAGGCTTTAACTTTAATATACCTTCCTCTATGTTAAGAATTTCTTTGTATGTAATTACATCCTGTCTTTGTTCTATACTTATGTTCTCTATCGCATGTCTGGGTACTGTCCATATTGGTATTTTTTCATTTAATTTATAATGATATTTCTTCCAGACACGCAATAAAGCATTCCTCAATATATGACTTTTAAACATCCTATCCACCTTCTTATCATACATGACATAAGCATGCCAACCATATATCAAGTCATACCCCTCAATATTCAATATTCTTTCATTTGTTAAATTAATCAAATCACTAATTGTTGATAAAACAGCTGCTTCATAATATAATTTTAAATTGGGCATTTTCAAACCTCCTCTTTCATGTATATCTTGCATTATTTTTAATTTTATCCTTGGTTTCTTTCCTGCCCAAACAAAATTATTAATGCCCTCTGCCATTCATCCAAATCTGCATCCTTTTTAATTATTGGTATCATTTGAAAGAAGAATAAAAATGTAGGCAAAACATTCATTTTTACTACTGCTATTCTTCCCAACAATGACAGTTGTAATTTTTTCCAATTATCCATTTCTGTCTGTATTTATGCCATAACAATTCATAATTATGCTTATATAATTTTCCACTTGAAGTCGTAATATAAACTCCTAAATATTTAACCTTTTTAACTATCTCACATCCTGTTACTCTTTCTAATTTTTCCTTTTGATTTATTGTCATATTTTTAACTATCATCTTTGTTTTCCCAATATTTATTTTAAACCCAGATACTTGACCATAATGATTAATTATCTCCATCAAACCTATAGCTGATTTCACTGGTTGAGTTAAGGTTACAACCAAGTCATCTGCAAATGCTCGTAATCTGTAGTCATAATGCCTAATCTCAATGCCCCGTATCTTATCTGAATTACGTATTTTATTCAACAATAATTCCAAAGTTAATATAAACAGTAATGGAGACAGGGGGCACCCCTGTCTTGTTGCTTTTTCAATTGTAAAGGTTTCTGTTAAACTACCATTAATTATTATTTGGGCTGTCTGTTCCTGATATATTGCCTTAATAGATTGTGTAAAATACTCTCCAAACTGCATCTTTTGTACCATTTTCAATAAAAACTGCCAATTCAATCAATCAAAGGCTTTTTCAGCATCCAAAAACGTAAGCAACATAAAACATCCTTGCAGTTTTTGATACCATCAACAATGATATCCTTCTTGATTGGCTCAAATGATTGGCATTAGGATGGCACAGTGCTGTGCTGTTTCACTTCTTTTGTTAAGGTGTCAATTCCATATGATGGTGATTGGGAGGAGATATTTTGCCTTGGCCCCTATTATATGGGATGCCACAGGGTTTGGTGCTATATCCTTTTCAATTTAACATCTACATGATAACACTGGGTGAGTTCAACTGTCACTGTGGGGTGAGGTATCATCAGTATGATAATGATAGTCAATTATACATTTCCATTTCTGGCAAATTAACCAATATCTTGGACATCTTATCCTGGAACCAGTATTGTATTGTTGGTATTGTTTTCTGCCTTATTCGGTGTCTGGTGCTGATCCCTGCTTGTCTGGATGTTGGCTGCTCTAGGGGATGCATTCTATGCTTTTTGTCTCCTTCCTCATTTTTTATTGTCCCTTTTGAATGGTGCATAAATATGGTTTATCTCTATGTGTCAATTAATGGCTGATTTATCTGAATGCCAAGTTTCTAAGAATTCTCTGGCATTTCTGGATTTGGGCCAAGGAATAAAAATACTCTAATCAAGGAACTACCAAGGAGGAAACTACACCTTCACCAAAATTGGCACAGCAACTTCTGACATATAAAAAGACAGAAAGCCCCATACTCACTTGCACTGATGTTTCCAGTTGGTTAATTAATGTAATATCTGCAAGCATACAACCTTAACTTACGTAATGATTAATGATTGTATTGAACACTATTTATCTTATGTTAATCTTCACTGTGAAAATAACATCAGGATAGGTCATGAAGGAGGGACAAATCAAGGAGAAGGAGTTACAGTTGTCTGTACATCTTGTCCATCCAATTTTCAAAATTTTTATACATTCTGTTAGCAACTTGGGCCAGGCTGAGGTTCTGCCAGTTTAATGCCCACTTTGATGCCAATAATCTGCCAACATGAGTTGACAGGGATAGTCTCAAATTTATTTTGAGTACTCTTAAAATATTAATTCAATGAGACTTCAACATTCATCCTGGGACTTTCATGATTGGGATTTATCAGGATATTTATGGTTGCATTACTGATTCATATGACAGATCACATTTAGATTTGGGTTGTTGTTGTTTTTTCCTGAAAAAGCAAATAATGTGACATTTGGGAAATTTTACTTATTCCCGCATCCTAAACAGACCATATATTTAGATGTATTTGAGGGACTTCTCAACTACGATGGGTAGCACTTTTGTCAAATAATTGGATGCTCTTTAGAATATAGAAATGGCCAAGGCAAGTGATACAATCAATCCTGACCATCTTTTCTCATTGTGCAGCTTCCTGGTTTACATCTCAGATGAGAACAGGGAAGCAAGTCAGATATTTCAAAAAATGGAAATAAATGAAAACTTAAATTTAACCAGACAATGTACAACCTCATTACTGTATGTATTTTGTGGCAATAGTGGAAGCAGAAAAACATTATGCCACCTGGGTGCTAACTAGCAAAAGGTTTCTAAGTGGTTTTGGGATGTGGTCCAACTACAATCTGGTCAACAAATCACAGTGAACTACTGAAACTTCTGTATAATTCCATGTTGGCCAGATTCTTTGAGGGCAAATGTGAATAAGTTTGTCATGATTTCAAATCTACAGTTTAGCAGTTCTATCTGTAGAATTGCCAATGGCCATGTCTAAAATATATTAAATCCAATCAATTCTTAATACTAACATATTTTTAAACATCATAAATGTCTTTCCTAGGTCAGAGACTTATATTTGTTGCTTGAAATGTCAGTTAATTAAGGAGGAAATGAATATATTTTGGAATAATAAGGCAATGCCCCCAACTTGTATTTACATGCATTACAAAGCCTGTGGGTTTGAATGCTTCAACACATTTCTTTTAAATCATAAATTGAAGATCTATTAAATCACATCTATTTGAGATTTGGTATTGAAATTGAACAGAGAAAAACTGGCTAATCTTGGAAGCTTGATTCAGAGCTTTGGAAACAGACAAATCTATAGTTTGGGCAATCTCCTGATCTGATCTGGAGCCCAAGTCTATCTGAAGTCCAGACTGAGAGTTAGATTAAAAATAATATATTTTGTTCTTATACTCTAACATGAGAAAAACATAAATCACTGTAACATTTGTGGGAAAGAACTCTTTGAAGATTGAATGATACTAAAGAAATCAGTCCTGGGATTTTCAAAGTATGTTTTTTCTAAAATATAGTGTATCTTGAAGAAGAAATCCCCCCACCCCCCATAATTTTGTTGTTTGAGGACCAGGATATTTGTGTGACTATAGGCCAACAGAAAAATTTGAACCAAATTAAACAGGTAAAGAGCAGGATAAAAGGATATTAATAGGAAATAATAGTGTCTTTCTTTGAATGAATGAAGGGTGGTATGAAGAATTGTTTTGCCTGTCTTTACATTAAATAAATTGGTTTATTGGCCACGTCATCTCAATAATGAAACTCAGGAAAAAACTGTTACATAGCAACTGAGAATGAGAAGCTAAGAATTGGCAAGATCTCATATCGCAAAACAATCGCATCTGTAGTGTCCGTGTGTATATGTTTGTGTGTGTGTGTCAACATTGGCAAAATGATGATCTGTCACAACTCAGGTCCTACACTTTTTGAATGTGTGTGGAAAGTCAACCTGTTTTCAAAAAGGGGAGATGATTGCATCATGATGCACCATCTGCTATCTTGCAAATGTTGTCACCCTCCTACAGATGCAACTGTTTAGAATAAATTGTAATACTGAGTATCTGTTGATTCCTCCATCCACTCCTGGTCTATAACTCTCCCTAAAGGCTGTAAATTGGGTGACTATAACATTGGATTGGGGTGGGGGAATGAGGAATAGGTTCAACTTGGAGATCAGAACTAGAACTGTTTCATCAGGGGGAAAAAAGGAAATCATATTCTCAAGGCTGTTGTGTACTAAATCATTGCTGGGGAAGTAGTGAAAACTGAGTTACAATTGGAGGATTAACCTTTCTCCTTTTTTTTCCCTTTGAAGGGTTGTTAGAGGCATGATTATAATGAAAGGCTCAGAACTAGCCTTCAAAAATACAAATGTGCATTTTTATTATGTATGTTGAGGCCTCTTTTTAAATGTACCATTGCTATGCATCCATGCCTTTCTATGAATTTATAAAATGAACTGAAAAATACAATAAAAACTGTTCATCTGTCTTTATACAATTTCAAATTCCATTTTTAAAGGCTGGAGATGGGGATTAATGCTTGCTTGTCATTTTTTTATTTGTAATCTTTGTGCTGTGCTATCTGGCTAGACTATTTTTGTTTGCATGCAATCATTGGGCCATTCTAACAGATGGAGAAGATCATCAACAAATAAACCCACATGTATATGCATTAATTATGTTAAAGGTTTGATTCCCAGATGAACCTATTAAAGCAACCATTTGAGCTGAGTTATACGAGTCCATAACAAAGGGGATTTATTACTAGTAGCACTATTTTGGAATAGATTAGTGCTGAACAAAAAACAAACAAAAACTTCATAGTTGGCACTGGGGAAATCAAACAAATTAAATTAACATTAGTGCAATAGATCCTTTTGGTCTTTCTGATTTCTTGATACCATTGATTCACTTCTAATTCCTTGAAAAAAGTAATCCATAGCACCGTATTCTTATTGGTCTTTATTCATGAGAAATCAATGTAATGAAAAGATAGATTCAGTCCATCATAGATACATCTTACCTGTGGCAGGCCTCAAAAATATATCCAACGTTTATATCCAACATCCAAGAGTACACCTTCTGTATATAGGATATGTTGTTAGGCAGAACAGAACATTTCAAAGCAGTTAGGCTTTATTAAAACAATTTTCACCACATGTAATATTTGCCTCGGAAAGCTATAGTATTATTTCCTTTGTCAACATATAGGACAGTACTCCCACAGGAAGATCAGGAAGAATATCTCATTTGCTTCATTTTGGAACTTTATCTCACATTTCAACAATGTTTCCGTGCTCCCAAATGATTAAGCCTCTTCCAGCATTTCCAGAGAAATACTGTCTGTACGTGAAATGTAATTGTAAGATTTTGGAATTGCAAAGGGAAAGTAAAAAAGAAGTGTTGCTCTACCTTGGGAAACAGAAGACATGTTGTTTTGCAAATCAACTTTGAAGAGATTTTCCACATAAAACTACATTAAAATGAAGCCCCTTTAAAGTGTTGCAGTCTTGCAGCAGCAATTTTTTTTGCAGCTTTGTGTCTTCTCCCATGTACTTATTTAACATCTGTTTCTGGTACTCAATATTCAGCAGATCATTTTTACTTACTGAGTTGCTTTTTGAGGTCCCCACCCCGCATCCCCATAATAGGAAAATGGATCATGGGTATCATGCATCTCAACATTCTTTTTAAGCAAATATATATATATAAATAAAATGAGATGAAATTGATTAGCAGAGAGATTTCAGAAACTTCTTGACAAGTGCAAATAACTTTGGACACAAAAAACAGGTTATTGTAAGAATAAAAATGAATTTAGACTTAACAAATAGATGTCAGGTCTAATGGCTTTGCGATCACGAAACAAGGGGAAAAGACACAAAAAGGGAGATGCCAATTCAGAGGAATTTTATTTAATTTTATTTTAATTAGATCCTTCTTCGAACTGAGTTTCTAATTTTTCAATTAGCAATTAGCAGCTGCAACTCATTCAGAGCATCGTAAGGTGCCAAAGACACTAATTACACTACAGGAGTAGGAGTTGAAGAACAAGAAATAAAATTATCCATGAATGCTATTAGAGAAAAGGAATGATTGCATTCTGTAATAATATGCTGATGTGAATCTAATTAGATTGAAAGATTGGGAACATCAGATGAGATTTAAAATGGATTACATCCTGGAGGTCATTATTTTATCATAAATATTGCTTTTTGAAGATATGACTCCAAAATATGAAAACATTTTGTAAATGATAGTTGAATATCAAATTATTCCTTAAATGGGCAAGATAGTACTGCAATGCAATTTCATAAGCAGAAGAATAGACTTGAATTTTAGATACTTGGATAAATTCCTAACCTATAACTTGGCTTTTTAGTGCCACACATATTTTTATAGACTTAAGAGAGAGAAATACTTTGTATATACAAGTACATTAGCTTTGTGGGTTAATAATGCATGAATGTAATGAGTAAATAAATCCAAATAATGCTCTGAATTTTAAAACCGAAATCCAAAGAAAGTAATTTATACTAACACAATATACCCTGCTACAGCCATTTCCATCCATATTGGGACTGGTCTTTGCAGTTGTCCCGATTGAGATGATTGAGGACTCAAATATATAGGTATATGTGGTGGTACTTGGCTTAGTGGCAAGTTGTGTGTAAAGAATCTTAGAATTGTAGTTTATCAAACATGAATATAAGACAAAAATATGTTGCTAGAAAAAATAAAAATAATTTTAGGATATATCAATAGACAAGACTAAGAAATACAATAGCACTCTTCAGATAATTGAAGAAGCAATACACTGAAAAGGGTCACAAACTATTGCAGAGTACAAATTAGATAAGGACATAGATTTTGTTTTTAAATTACTGGAAGGAGATTCAGGATGAATTATAGAAAGGACCTCTTAACTGTAGGAGCAATTTGACAATTGACCTAGGTACAGCTCCCTTTTGCCTAATCCTTTAATTTTTATCCCTGCAAGGAATAGGGAGTTGGGATCATTGGTACATGCTTCTAACATTAAGACTGAGTGGCGTAGGAGACTAATGCCTCCTGCTAAGGCAGCAATTAACATCCAGCTGCCTGCAATTACACTGGTTCGAAACTACCAGGCTCAAGGTCGACTCAGCCTTCCATCCTTTCTCAGGTGGGTAAATTGAGGACCCAGTTGTGGGGGCAATAAACTGACTTTGTATAAATATACAAAAGTATGAAGGCTGTTGCTTAATGCATTGTAAGCCGCCCTGAGTCTCCGGAGAAGGGTGGCATATAAATCAAATTTTAAAAAAAGACACTATTGGCATTACCACAACACACAGTTAAATATTTATTTAACAAACTTTCTGTATTGCGTTCGCAAAATGACTCTGGATGATGTACATTGTAAAAACATCAACGTAACAATCCAGCTTCAAAACAATTGAACTCTTCAAATTCCCTACACGCAAACTAATATTAAAAAAATGAAAAACCCAGGATGATTGGTTCCAAACTTGGCTATCTGTGGTATTGTATTTATTTGATTCACAATCCAAACTGTTAAGTACATTTGGTGAATATCCAGAATGATCAGATTATAAGGTAAAGGTAAAGGTTCCCCCCACACATGCGGACTAGTCATTTCCTGCTCTAGGGATGGTGCTCATCTCTGTTGCTAAGCTGAAGATCAGCACTGTCCGAAGACATCTCTGTGGTCATGTGGTTGGCATGTCTCAATTCCAAAGGTGCACAGAATGCTGTTACCTTCCCACCAAAGTGGTCCCTATTTTTCTACTTGCATTTTTATGTGCTTTTGAACTGCTAGGTTGGCAGAAGCTGGGACAAGTAACAGGAGCTCACTCCATTATGCAGCGGTAGGGATTCAAACTCAGTGGCATTTTAGCCATTGAGCCACCATGTCCCTATGATCAGTTTCTACTGCTGCCCTATTTGTAATATAGTCCAATACTGTCCCTTTTGTGCTTAAAGAAATAAAAGATGACTATTTTGCTTCAATGAATCTTCAATTTCTACTGATTTTTATTTCTATTTTACAATTTGTACAGCTGATTGTGTTTACACTTGCTTTAATTCTTATGTTCCACTTGAGGATCACTTTAAACTAAAGTGGCTACATATTTTGAACACCCTGAATTTGGATATATGGGTATCCTCAGGGGAGAGAGATAAAGGGACAAGTGATATTATGCACTTTTGGACATAATTGTGATTTCTACTGGACATCTATTCTTAAAGACAGATAATCTGAAGTTACTTTTTTTCTTCAAATTCCATGTTAGCTTTCATAGCTTCCTGTTTCCAGATTCTAGAAATTCACACCTTGATCTTATAAATCTTTTCTATCATTGCTCCAACCAAAAGTGCAATTAGTTCCACAAAGTCTAGATGAAACCTACCTTCTAAGATTCATTATCGTTGTTGTACTGAACCACCAGCAGCAGTAAATTTAGGCCAATTAAATCCAACCATGTTAGGTAGACACAAACCAAAGTCAATTGGGAATCCATCCAAAAGGTCAGAACTAGCAAGCACTAAACAGTCTGGATGTAATGTCAACATGCTTACAAGTCTTCTTTTATCAAAATACCCAGAGTGGAAGGGGCAGAGAAACTAAAACAGGCATATCTATTCCCAACAATTTACCTTTATTTTTATCTTTACAATGTTTTTTTATCTCTGGCACAGCACCGGAAGGGTGAATCAACGTGCATAAAGCAATACAGCCCTAACTAGAAAAGTCAATGAAGGATAGGATTATAATCCAGCATGTGCCAGATAATAAGAATGTGTATGTGACCATCTCAAATGCTTGTTTAGGCAATATATTCAGAAATATATTAAAGTTTAATAGATTGTCACTTTTCTGAAAGAACTGAGAAATAACAACCTGCATTGCTCTGGAACAAAAACTAAATAAATACTCTATCAGTAACAGTATAATGGAGTTGGAAGAGATCTTCAAGATCATCTAGTCTAATTCTCTACACAAGGAGGAAATCCTATGCCATTCTGGACAATTTCTTATTAAAAACTTCCAGTAATGGAGCATTGTTCTCACTGTCAATTTCACTTCTAAGTCAATCCCCCATCTGGAAAATAGGCAGTGAGCAAAGAAAGCCAGCTGCTGTATGAAAGCTCATGGAACCCAATTGTTTTTTTGGTTTTTTTCTTTTTGTTTCCCAGAAGGTGCCTTGCCAAAAATTATAAGCATTGCAAAGAATGGGGCTAGGGATAGTGTTTCAGTGAGATATCTATGAAAAGCTCAGTTCATTTTTTCCAATTTTAAAGCCTGTTAATTTTTCTTTGTGAATCAATAACCCCCCCTTTTTTTTTCAGCATAGCAAGCAATCTCTTTCCCAGTTCTGCATATGCTATATATCTTTGATAATCACTTTGAGAGACCCCAGTTAGTAAATTACTACATCCAAATATATAGTTCTTAGTGAAACGTATGAGCTCCTATTCATCCCTTGCCCCTATTTGTCTTTATATATCTCACAGCATTTGCCAGTAATTATATCCCTCTTTATAATCTGCGCTCCCCAGTTAAGGCAGGTAATTGATAGCTCCTGGAAAAAAAATCATTAATCCCCAAGTGGGTCCCACATGTTTTCCCACACTGAGCTATTTTATTGTGTGCATAGAATGTACGTATGTCTCTTTGTGTGCATAGTTAGTTTTTTCTCCTTTGTAATTTGAGTGTTCAAATTATTGTACATCTCATGGTTCACAAGAGAATTACCTGCAGAATGAAGGACATAAATTTAAACGGAATTGATCCACTCTAATCTGTTGTTACTAGAGGACATACAGTTCCTACTATAGAGATGGCAGTTACTTAAAAGTGGCCCATGATTTTGATTGTCCTTGCTAAATTGTAATAATGGGTTTTTGCTATGTTAGAAAATTAAAGGGAATCATGGAATCATGTAAGTCAGATTCTGCCTTTTTTTAAAAAAAAAGTTACTTTCTTATTGTCATAGACATAATAGTAGAGATGCAGTTAACAACAAACAGTGCTTCTCAGCCATAGATTATCATAATGATGGAGTAACAACCAAGTGGAGAAACAGAGTACTAACATTTTAAAAAAGGTAAGAATACAGGCTAGTGCTCTATTGATAATATTTGGAGAAGCAAAGATCATCAGAACACTGAGTTTTGTTCCAGTGACATAAGGGACACTTAAAACAGCTGAGCTTTGAGCTGTCACAATATTGTTAACTCAAAGTTTTGGAAATAAATTTTAAGCTGGGGCAGTGTGTTCCAAGAATACCCTTAGAAGCCAACAAAGTTCCCCTTCCTATAGCCTCCTAAATCTGAGCTTTGAATTGGTGCAGATGAAAACAGAAACTGGAGAGCTCAACAATATTTTTAAGTCAGAGGTTAACATCTACTTTAAACATCTACTAAACGTTAGTATATATATACTAACGGTGGCAAGGATAATATATGCTAAAAATTGGAAATCGGAAAAAACCCCAACAGAAGAAGAAATTATAGACAAAATTACACAGTGTGCAGAAATGGACAGACTGACAAAAAAGTTAAAGGAAAAAGAAGACACTGAATTCTACAAAGTTTGGGATCAATGGTATCATTGGCACAGGGCTGTTACGGAAGAAACATAGTTAGAAATTATATAGTACCAGGGTATATTTGTGTATATAACCACCTTCTTATGGGTGAAGAATCCAGAAAGTGAAGGTTATACATAGAACATTAACGTAAAAGTCGTAGAGAAAGAAATGAAGAGAGGGTTAAGAGGTAACATGAAATCATTAGATTAAGATTTAAGGGAACAAGTGTAATTATATTAATGGAAAGATCTCCACGAAACAGATGCTTCAAATGATTGATTATTTACAATTAGTGTATAATGTATCTTTCTATGTGTTTGTTATTTGTGTTGTATGTTTTTTTTATTTGTTAATAAAGTTTATAATTTTTTTTAAAAAAATAAACATTCCTTACCAGTATCACTTGCACTTGCATTTCTATTCCTATGATATATGATTTATTTAAATAATCCCCAACCTTGCATAGAGTGGTCCTGTTGGCTAAGGGTGAGAGTTATTCCTTTGTAAGAAGGTGGACAGATATACTCTCATTGGCTCCAGCAGAAATAGCTAATCTAAAATGATTCGCACAAGGAACTTGCCCAGCCTAAGCCCAAGGTAGCATAGGCCCGACTCTATTATTATTATTATTGATCATCACATTATCAACATTGTTGTTGTTGTTATTATTAGTATTATTAGTATTATTAGTATTGCTTGTCCATCTGAATTGGGTACAAAGAGGGCAAACTATGATCCTGGTGAAATGTAATGTAAGTTGAACTTTGCATTAAGATCAAATATGAAGTGTATTTGCACAATGACATCATCCTGATTGTTGTCATTTTGACATAATTGCTGTACATTTTTTTTTCAATGCACTGTCCAATGACAAGATGCAAGGTCATGTTCAAAACATCCAGAACTGCTTGGAACAAAGTCATTCAAAGTGGAAATAATGTCTTCCAAGTTCAGAACAAAACACTGCACTGTGTCCATTCTAGAAATAAGCTCTCAGGATATTGCTAATTTATTTCAAGAAAAGAATGCTTGAAGCATTTGTATCCAAACCCTTTGCACTGGAGGTTAGCCTGAGAAATTTTAAAAGTTTCCTAGAAGGCAATGGAAAACCATTTCCATATTGCATTATAAACCAACAACCTAACTGGAATTAAACTATTTGCTCTAAATATTATGTTGTGGGTCTTCAACTATATCTATATTATGGCATCAAAATCTTTATCACCTATATCTACATTATCTATAACTATATCTAAGTCTATATCTATATCATTTATATCTATATATATCTATCTATATCTATCTATATCTATATCTATATAATTCGCATTAAGAAAAAGTGCAAATAAGTAAGTAACAATAAGTAAGTAAATAACAATAAGTAAAATAATGTGCAATATGGAATGGAATTAGGGAATGTTAGGGAATTTGATTGATATAATTAAGAAAGTCCTAGCCTTGCCAATTCCAGTGACCTGACAATGTGGCCAATTTTATGATAGATCCTAATTACTATCATTTTTAAATATTCAAATATGTCTTCCAAATGGTTGCTCATCCCTACCCTAATATTACTTCTATTGCTTTTCAAACTGTAACATTAAATAGTATTTTTTTTAATTTTTTATTTTTTATTAGATGTATATGCCGCCCTTCTCTGAAGACTCAGGGTGGCTTAAAATGCATTAAGCAATAGCCTTCATACTTTTGTATATTTTATACAAAGTCAGCTTATTGCTCCCACAAACTGGGACCTCAATTCACCTATCTTAGAAAGGATGGAAGGCTGAGTCAACCTTGAGCCTGGTGAGATTCGAACTGGTATAATTGCAGACAGCTGGATGTTAATAACAGGCTTTAGTCTGCTTTTAGTCTGTTGAGCTATCCAGGCTCTCAATTTATATGCTCCTCAGAGTCGTACTCTTACTCTGGAATGTTCAGAAACTTATCTGGTGCTACTGTGTTTTATTAACTTTTTATATCAAACAAAGATTAATTTATTTCCCTAAATATATTCTGAGCTGACTATTTCTGCTAGTACCTTTCTTTAGTAGTTTGCTTTATTTTGCTTTAATTTTGCTGATGCGCTTTTTCAGGCACTCTAAAATAGGTGAGAGAAGCAAGAAGTGAATCAAATAACTCTAACTTTTTGTAATGTTCTTTCAGCACAAGTAAGAAATGGCTTGCTTTTTCCTCACGGTTTCCATAGTGACAGCAGTAGACTTTTTCTTTGCTGTTGAAGCCAGAAGGATTCTGGGATAGGTCATCTTTTCAGGGCACCAAGAGGGAGAACTCAAAAATCAAATGACAAATATGTGTCTCCTTGGAAATAGCTTTTGTTACATAAATGAGCTTATGACTTTTCATTAAAAGATTTTATTCCCATGTAAATGTATAAAAAGCTGCCTCAAATGCTTCTGTATATTGCATCTATATTTATGAAGTCAGTTAAAAAATGGCATTGGCATCAATACTGTATATCCATATGGTGGATATATCCTTACCCACAAACTATTCTAGAATATATTTTAGAAAGAAATCTCTCCATGATAAGAAACTGGATGAATCAAATTTAAGATTGGAACAACTATAATCCTGGATGCTGAAATGGACCAATTTGTCCATCTCTACTTTTATCCTGACTCATGAAGATGGTAAGGTGTTTATAAAAGGAGAAATTGAAACAAGTATGTACAGTATTTGAAATTCAAATTGGGTTGGGCAGGGAATATAATACATCATACCAAGAATAATTGGCATTTCTCTTTTCCTCTTTAGGGAAAAGATTTCTAGAAAAGTATATTTTCTATAGATATTGGGGACATTAGAGAGCAATAATTTTATACATAGAAATTCAAGAAGGCTGATGTCAGTACCAATATGAATTATTTACTTGGCACTTAACATTCAAATATCATTGATATTCAATCAAGGTTGATGAAATCTTTGGAAAAATTATTCTCACTGGGTAGAGAAAAAATACAACAAATAATGCATTTTGAAAGGCATAAATACAGTTTGAACGTTAGGAAGAACAGAACTATAAGAAGAGATGAGTAACATTAGGAAATGAGCTGAACCATAGAATTATAGCTGATTTCCATATTTGGAAAATGTATGCAGTGTAGTCTTTTGTAACACTTTATAGTTAAGGTACAGAATCTTTTATACGAATGTCTTCCCAGCATTGAATTAATCAATACATTCCCAGTAATGCATTCAAACTAAGTTTACTATTACATATTTGTATTCTGGACCCATTTCATCCCAGTAGAATTGTATGATAGTCTCTGTATATCATATTAATCTTTAACAAAAAATAAGTAAACTAACGTTATGCTGAAATTACTTCTCCATTTCAAAAAGTTTTCTTCCTGCCTGACAAAGCCTTGCATTTTGTTCATTTCAGGATGTCTTAGAATGCCTTTACTCTTTCTTCAGCTTTTTTTTTTTTTTTTTTTTTTTTGGTCAATTGCAAGATGGTAAAAGTAAGCTGTTGCTATTTGAAGGAAGGGATTTTTTTTAAATAGTTACTTTGCAGCCAATCTAACTTTTCTTATTTCCTGAACTGGGAAAGTACTCTAGGAGAAGTCCCCTCTGGGTCATCCACTGGGATTTAATTAAAACATGAAGAATCAAGGCATTTGCAAACCAGTGGGAAAGTGATTGTATGATGGAAGGCAGGACATATGAACACTATATTCCATCTCCAAGAATTTCACTGCAATGTCCTACTTTGTGGGGCTAATGGAAGGGGGAAAATTCATCAGATTGAAAGCTAATGGCAGAAGGAAAACAGGGCTATTCTTACAATTAGTTTCTTCAGGGCAAATCTTTCCAAATGATTAAGCAATGTACATATTTGTTGTATGCAGGGCTTGGTGTAACTGTCTAAAACCTAAAAGTTAGTGTGAGTCATAGATAAACCTTATGAAATCTAAGATTACTTGGTCATCAAAATGGGATTCCACTTATATTACACTCAAATCTAAGTAATTAAACTTTATTTTTTTTTTGTCCTGTGCTCCCAAACATCGACAATTTTAAATGTTCCCTTAACCAGAGACAAAAATATGCATTATTTGTTTTGAATGATCATTCTCTACATTAGGCCCTGAAAACATTTTATTGTTTTATTATTTTTTATTTATTTTGTCAAGCATGTATAAGATAACACATATAAGTATAAACATGATTATGAATACATGAAATGGATATAAATAAATGGGCAGTAGGACAGGGACGGTAGGCACCTTGGTGCGCTTATGCACTCCCCTTACAGACCTCGTAGGAATGGGGTGAGCTCAACAGTAGACAGTCTAAGGTTAAAGTTATGGGGGTTTGGGGATGAAAGCAGAGTCAGGTAGTGCATTCTAGGCATTGACCACTCTGTTGCTGAAGTTGTATTTTCTGCAATCGAGTTTGGAGTGGTTTACCTTAAGTTTGTATCTATTGTGTGCTCGTGTATTGTTGCAGTTGAAGCTGCATTGACAGGTAGGACATTGTAGCAAATAATTTTGTGTACTACGCTTAGGTCAGACCGAAGGCGGCGTAGTCCTAAATTGTCTAAGCCCAAAAATTCAAGCCTGGTGGCATAAGGTATTCTGTTGTGAGCAGAGCAGTGGAAGACCCTTCTCTGGACTCTGGACTCACTCAACTGTATCAATGTCCGATATGAAGTGCGGGTTCCAGACAGATGAGCTGTATTCGAGAATTTGTCTAGCAATAATGGTCTACTATAATTCTTATCAACTCCATCCAATATGACATAGTTTCAATACCTAATGAATCCTCATCTGGTTGATCATACTGTATCATCTAAAATATCTTCATTCATAAAGTGTTCCCTATTTGTTTTCTAGGGAAAGTATGAGATACTTCCTTTGTTGCTCATTTTAAAATAAAGAATGGTTTAGTTGGTTTAAGTACAGAGTTGCTTGGACATGAACATCAATGTTGAGCAAAACAAAAACTAAAACAACCCTGGAGGAGACAATATTTTGAAGAACAAATATTGTAACACAATTTGGATGCAAATCATACCAGTCTGCATTATATTTGCCCCATGGTAGTAGCTGGTCCCAAAGGATAAAATGACATCTGGAAGCATAAGAGCATGAAAAAGTTTCATTCACGCAGCATTAGCTCTGAACATTTTAAAAGAAAAATAGATGTTTGATATGAATCAAATAATGTCCTGATATTTAAGAAGTCATAGCTGCAATGCTGCAATAATGTGAAGGCGAACATATGTTTCCCCTCAATAACATTGTTTAAAAACACAATAGTTTACCTTCAAACTGTGTAACATTCTGAATTTAAATGGAATCTAATTAGTCGACAGCAGTGATGCCTCCTTGTCAAGTAAATAAGCAAACAACATTTCTCTCCTTGCCTCATCCTTCCCTTTTCTCCTTTCCCGACTTTTATAAAAATGGCAGGAGCTTGGCAGTTTTCCAATTATCTCTCACTAATCTTTATCAGCAAATCCTGGGTGCATATCTGTTTTCTTTACAGCAAAAATCATGTGCCTCAAACAAATTTTTTTCCCCATCTCACTTGACACTGAACAAAGAGGAGAAATATGGTCCATCTTGACAAATATCAGGATAATATTCCAATTTTCTACTATTTGACAGCAATCAAGTAGAGACTAATGGCTTTCCTCTGTGACTAAATCTTTTAGAGACCAAGGTATTCTGTCTTCCTCTCATTAGAAAAAAAAATCCCAATAATCTCATTATCCCAGTGTGAATACCAGTAAAATGCAGCAAGACTAATGTATCTTTCAGGTTTCTCGGTTAGTGATATCAGTGTTTTATGGATTCTTCTGAAGTAATGGGAACTGTCATGCTATCCAACACATGCAGACACACACACATCTGGGAACAGCATTGTTTTCACTGTACTTTATGCTCATTCTGTATGTTTCTTGTTCTATTTTTAACTAGCTACAAAAGATAGAATGTCATGGAATGTTAAACTTTATAGAATTTTTTTTGGAGAATAACACAATTTCACAGTGCATTACGCTAGTACAACTGGGTAGATGAACAATTAATTCTTAAGAAATAACCATTTCCACATTTTGTTGTCTATAGCAGTCAACACAATTGTGTTTCTATCCTGCACTTATGTAACATTCAAAATAATCTCAATGCTGCTTTATAGCACTATAGCACTTATCCAGAATGGTCTTTTTATGATTTCTAATTTACAAGTTTGCTTCATTTCTCAATTTTCCTTATGGTTATCATCAGATTGACTACAATATTTCTCCATAATAATGTCAATTCAAGCTATACTTTTTTTATACACACAGGCCAGGAATAAGCTTCAGTATGACTTTTTTCTAAATGATTTTTCATGTGTTTATGTGGGGAGGGAGATCTAACAGAAAGAAACATTCCTGCAGTGAAACTCGTGTATAAATCAGGTGTAAGGTCCTGCCTTTTTAATCTTCCCAATAAATCCTCCTCCCACCCCCCTTCCTCCCACCAAAATGTCAGCGTCCCTGTAAAAATATCTGGGACCTGACATCCATTTGTCCCACTCCCATTCCAATTCTTCCATTGCAAGTATGTGTTTAAGAAATGCACATATAAGAGCTTTAATTTAAATTTTCATAACAGGCAGGACTAGAAATTATAGGCAAGATATGTGGATATTGTTCTGAATATTTGAAATCTTATGTGCATGATCCTACCACTTTGCCTCAGCTTTTTATCTATATCAAGAATAAAAATTTGGCTTCTAGTTCCTTAAAAAGAAAGCTCTGCCGATGATGATGAACATTTTCTTTAATAAAGGGGTGCAAAAAGTATAACCTACTCTGCCTATTAATAAATGGGTAGCTTTTATTGCAGGGGTGGGTGTGGGGCAGTAGGAAATTTCAACTAACAAAATATATATCTTGCACAAAGTTTCAGGCATTTGTTGTATTACTTAAATTCCCTGAAATCCTCTGGAGTGTGGCTGTCAATGACACACAAATCCAGTGTGTCTCTCAAAGAGAAGGAACTTCCATGAACATATTTTTTAAATGTACAAGGATCTAATAGAGAAACTGTGGAGCAGAGCAGGTCTTGAAGAACAGAAAATCATTATGGTGATTTAAGGAGAGGAAGCAATTAGATATACATGGGAAAAGCCAATCATGACCTCTTGCCAGTCTCCAATCATAAAATTGGGAATCATTTCCACTAAGGCAGCAATGCACAGGTCTTAGGAACCAAGATGTAAACCTAATCTTTGAATAGTGTATTTTAGGCCAAAATCAGAACAAAAAAGAAAATTAGATGCCATTTTTTAATATTTTATATCTTCAATAATAACTTTAAAATCCCTCCTTCCATCACATCAAAAACAATGATTTGTAACCACTTTTGGATGTTTCTAGAATTCATACTCAAGGCTTGCAGCTCCAAAATCTCTAAGTACGCATTTCTAACTATGGCAGATTTAGGCTGCCTTCTTTATATTCCATATATTCTAGTTCTAATGTTTTTGTAAAGGTAAAAGAGTCTCTGTAGATTTTACTCTGCTAGTCATTGCCAACTATAGGGGAGATGCTCATCTCTATTTCAAAACCATTGAGCTAGTGCTGTCCAAAGACATTTCTATGGTCATGTGGCCAACATGACATCAGAGTGCTGTTACCTTCCCATTGAAGTGATACCTATTTATCTACTCACATTTACGTATTATTGAACTGCTAGGTTGCAGAAACTGGGACAAGAAAAAGGAGCTCACTCCATCACACTTGGATCTCAAATCTGAGCTGCTGGCTTCCAGCTGAGAAGCCAGTGGTTGAAATCCTACTGGTTCACACCGGTTTGGGGGAACCGATAGTGATAAAAGCTACCGGTTCAGGCAAACTGAAGATTTATGTGGATTAAAAAATAGGAAAACTCCAAATTCAAATAACAGAATGAAATGGTCTTTAAACATCTGCATGTGTCTATTTCTGTGTGATTACACCAACTGCATTTTTCTTAAAATTCATCTGGAAAATATCAAATTGGAGAAGAATATGTAAACTAAGAAAAGAGTTAGGGAAATATAAGTGGGAATTTATGATTCATGTAAATGTGAATGTTTTGGGGGCATAATATAGAAAAGGCAAATTTTCAATGTTTCCTAGACTATTGTGAAAATAAATTATATGCATAGCTATCTATTAGGTGTAATGACACGTATTTGGAATGATATGTTTTATTTTATACTGTAGTCATGAACTAATGAAGTTTGTGGCTAAAATCAATCAACATACAAAGTTGACTTGCAGTTCTCAAAGACTCTAAGCCAGACATATCTGCATTGCAGAATTATACCTATAGAGACAAACCAAATATTGCATTACATCAAACAAGGTTCAGGCAATTAAAGTTTTAAAATCTCAGTCAATTTTTTTAAAAAAAAAAAAACCCTTAGGAAATGAAAACTAATTGCTCTGTGCATCTCAAAATGAATTAATTTGCATCTTCCCAACCGCATAAATTTAATCCCTAACATAAAGGCAGCAACTTCCTTATATGAATGTGTTACATTGTTTTATGTAATTGAACAGATGCAAAAATCAATATTGTCCTTTTTACAAACCACAGTGCCATCCCTGGGAAGAGTTATATAAGGTGACTGAACATTACCATTATCTAGAAATCATGAAAACTATAATGGTTCCATCTGAAATTTGCATTTAATTATGCCCATGTATATTTCGGGACATTGAATTTAAAGATTATTGTCTCTTTGTACCATTTCATTGCAATCAGGATTCTTACTGACATCTGTATAATTAATAATGCATTGCTATAAACATCCAGATTTTATTTATTTATTTATTATTTATTTATTTATTTATTTGATTGATTGATTGATTGATTGATTGATTGATTGATTGATTGTTCAATTTATATGCCGCCCTTCTCAGTAGCTGACCTTTTCAGCAAAAGTAACACTCATATCATTGCTAACTAAATCAATGTGCACAGAATTATATAAACATTTCAGAATTCAGACAAGAATATTATTAATGTTTTCCTATTTGGACAAATTCAATAATGTACCTAATCAGTTTCTGAATGTTCAACTAAAGCAAACTTTATATCCATTTCCTTGCCACAAAGTATTGTGTACTTTTGTTTTTCACTGTTAAATGGGTAGAAATTAGCTATATTTTTATAGATTAGCTATATTTTTATAGAAGTAAGAAGGAAAATCTTTATTATCAATAATAATATTTGTACCATATTTTAAGACTGAACTAAAGTGAAATAGTTGAAATTATTATTATATATTATAATAATTATAATTATTTTCTCCACTGGAAGCCAAAGGATTGATTTCTTTTAATAATTGTTTTGATTCTATTTCAAATTATTTTAATAAAACATGCTGATCAATATTATCAATACACTAACATTATCTGCTGTGTCTATATGTGTGTACATTCATTCATTTTCTGGAGTAATCTCCCATAGAAAAATAAAACTCCTTCAATGGTGTCTGGATTTAAGCTGATGAACAAGACATATAATCACAAATAAACATGGGTACTCTGAACAAGCAAATAAATATGCCAGACAACTGAGAAAGGTATAGCAAAATTAGGGATACATTAATAAGTAACAGTTTGAGACTGTATGATTTCTTTCCATCATCAACTACTGTATGTCCTTAAAATGATATACCGTATACATACAATTCTTGGGTTCATTGGTCCTCTATTTTTTGACTTAATTTTTTTCCCCCTGCCCTAAACAACTTACGATTCTGTGATTTCAGTCTGCTGAAATTCACTAGCTTTTACTTAATTCCAGTGATAAGGTCATTTGTAGTTATGAATAAGACTTATCCTGATTATAAGTGAGGTCTGAATCTTTTCTCTGTCCTATAACTAACAGTCACTAGATCTTTCTTTTTAAAGCTTATAATAACTGAAACACTTGAACAATCATCACCAACAATGGAACTAATCTTCAAGTAATTCTGTTTTGTGTTATAGCATCTCTTCTGGGGAAAGTATTTCCCTTATAACATGACTTTCTTAGCGGTTTATTTCCAGCCTGAAGTCATTTCCACTTCCAAATCTTAGAAGTGAAGACTTAATGAGGAGAGAAATTAAAGAGTGAAATTGGTTGACAGATTCTTTCCCAGCTGAGCATAGTTATAGGATAATTCAGGCTTTCACAAGTAAATGTTAAGTACAATTCAGTTCTTTTTTCATCTCCAAATGTTCCATAATAAAGCCATTGCTTATGACCTGTTCTATTTTGCCTCTTTATAGTTATAATTTTTAAATTATTATAAAAATAATAATTCCCTCAAAAGAAATGAACAAACCACAGTTCTGATTCATATTCAAATGGATAAAACCAAAGTTGATTAATGCTGCCATAATTACACACCAGATTTGCATCGTAGAGAATGTGTTTTTTTGTGTGTGATTTCTTCTGTGACCATTCCACTTTAGTTCCCCATATTGTCCCTTAATCACATACACTTTATGATACTGTTCTATACTATACAGTTATAACTAATCCCCAAACCTTTTGGAGTACGTGAGATTTAGGGAATGATACATGCATAGTGGATATGCAAAAGCTGCTGTTAGTTAAAAGGAGTGGAAATAGAATAAATTCAACTTCCTCTTGTCTTGAATTGCTTTTAATGTGTACTACATGATAAACAGTACAAAGCTGCCAAAAAATACTTCAAAGACCAAAACACCTTCTTACCAGCAATCAAAATCCAGATAAGCAAAGCAAAACCAAAGTTAACACTAACCAGCAATCAAGCAGTAAACAATACCTCAGACAAGGTACTATCAACTCAGACAAACAATCAAACTGTAAACAGCAGCCCAATCAAGAAACCACTAATTCCACTCCCACCAACACTGAGACGGCAAATATATAACAAGAGAGCAAATCCCATTCCCTTCTACCAATGATGTTATCTACTTGCATAATGAAATGTCTGCAAGAAAACAACCAAGCTCAGATAGCACCAAGGAATCCAAAGTACTTCATTTCAATGAAGTTACATACAGTGCAACCCTTTGAAACTTCTTTATGAAAGAATACAAACACATGCGCCCAAATTTGATCATTTGGTTGCAGGGTTCTGCAACAGCTGTAATTTCAGGGATCTAGTATAAGTACCATTTATTCAGCACCACCTTAAATTCCACCAGTTGCTGAACAAATGTCATAGTACAGAAGTAATACATAATTAAACAGGATGTTGGAGATGTGCACATGCAGTTTGGAGAAGGATAAGTACAACCCCAGGAAGAAATCCTGACTTGGTCAGCAGTTGCCTTGCATAAGGTTAGGCTAAGTCCACCTCATTAGGAGCAGGAGGAACATGAAAGTTTGCTGGCATAGCAGAGCTTGCACAGCCAGGGTGGTGGAGGAAACTGTAATACTGGGGTGGCTGCAGTGGTGGGTTGCCCCTGGTTCGCAACGGTTCTATAGAACTGGTAGTAAAACCAGTGGGAGGCTCCACCCACCAATCCCGATGTCATCAAAATGCTTCTGCGCAGAAGAGCATGCCCACAAGCGAACCAAGCACGCATGGTTCGGGGGCTCGCAACTTGGGTGTCCTCCTGGATTCATGGCAGTCTTTGGAGGGGCATATGATGGCCGTGGCCAGGGGGACCTTCTATCAGGTCCGCCTGATACGCCAGTTGCGCCCCTTTCTGGATTGGGACTCCTTATGCACAGTCACCCATGCCCTCGTCATGTCTCGCCTGGACTACTATAATGCTCTCTACATGGGGCTCCCCTTGAGGTGCACCTGGAGACTCCAGCTGGTCCAGAATGCAGCCATGCAGGTGATTATGGGAGCAACAGGGTGCTCCCATGTAACACCTCTCCTGCGTGAGCTGCACTGGCTCCCGGTGGTCTTCCAGGTGTGCTTCAAGGTGTTGGTTCTCACCTTTAAAGTGCTCCATGGCAGAGGTCTGGGATATTTCCGAGACTGCCTGCTGCTACCGATAACCTCCCACCGGCCAATACACTTGCACAGAGAGGGCCTCCTCAGGGTGCCGTCGGCCAAGCAATGTCGGCTGACGGCCCCCAGGGGAAGAGCCTTCTCTGTGGGAGCACCCAACCTGTGGAATGAGCTACCTCCTGGCATACGATTGATTCCGGACCACCGCGCTTTCCGAAAGGCCCTGAAGACCTATCTCTTTCAACAAGCCAGCTTAGCATAAAAGGTTTTAATGGGGTTTTTTTAATTTTTAAATTTAATCAATGTTGGATTTTAAATTGGGATTTTTGATTGTGCAGATTTGGATTTTAAATTGGTAATGCCATTATTTAATCTATTCTAGTTTCTCTTAACTTTTGTATTATATGTGTTTTAAATTCGGCTGTTCACTGCCCTGTGTCCCCCTGGGGAGAAGGGCAGTATATAAGTTGAAATAAATAAATAAATAAATTAGTAAAATTGAGGTCGGAAACCTAAAATTGAGGTTGGAAAATATAGATTGTTTTAAGTAAATATAAGAAAATTAATGTTACCTGAACACATAGAACAATCATCAAGCTTGCTCAGATGATTAACAGTGACTCTTGCTGTGATGTGATGATTTCATTGCCTTCAAATCTACAAGTAGCAATAGCTTTCATTATTACATAACATTTAAAATATAATAATACTTCATACAGATCAATGTATTATGTAGTCCATTTTCCAAATGAAGTTAAAGAAATATGTAGTGCAACCTTAAAATTCAAGACCATTGAATTCAGCACAGATTCATAGCAAACTTGGGTTGAGTCTATATACTTTGTAAATCAAAGTCTGATTTTATATCCATTAGAGTTTATTTTCCAAACTGCCACATCAGAAGAAAAATGAACTACAACTTCAATGTTTTCAACATGTATTAAAATTCATAAACCATAGGGCATCTGATTAGAAACAGAGCTCCTTTTTTATATAGAAGTGTTCCTGCTCTCTCTCTCTCTCTCTCTCTCTCTCTCTCTCTCTCTCTCTCTCTCTCTCTCTCTCTCTCTCTTTATGCTTCTTAGCAAAAGATATGGTTACTGTATGACAAATTAAAACCATATGCTAATACAATGCTGTTATAGCCAAAAAAAACCATTAATAACCCGAAATTCCATTATTTTCTCTATTTCCTGCTATGTACTATTATTATATATAACATTTCCAGTACTTCAAAAATTCAGCGTTATGCAAAATGATAATCAAATTGCCATATTTTTCAGATAAGTGCCTAAGGTCATATAATTACTTTGTTTTCAACTCAAGAAATTTGTTTCTTTCTCATTTTAGGGGAAAAACTGAAATGAGAGTAAAATTACAGTTTATTGTCTCCTCAAACCACAGTGGACAAATAATCCTGCTATGTCACACTGACTAGAATAGTTAGTTAAAAATGGCAACATAGCTGTGATTTACTGTGTAGCTCTGGCATTTCATGTTTGTCACTGGTATTAAATTATGCATTGCAAAAAAAAATATTTTTTTTTTCATTTTTGCCTCATTTTATGCTGGGAATCATTTAGTTGCAGAATATAACTGCTAATACTTTTCCATCACATGCAAAATATAAATCAAAATTAAAGAAAAAATACTGGATTTCTCTAATCCAGAGTGAATCATTAATTATATAGTGTTTTTCCCTCTATTACATTTGCACTGGGACAGTTCAGTTACATTATTTTGTAGATAACAGAGTTTTGGCAGACTCTTTTGCAAAACATTATTGTTCTCTTAGCCATACCAAAAAATAAAACAAAAACTGTATTTAAAGTTTTAAAATATTTAAAAATTTAAGCGATAAACTGGTGACAGTTGTCAATGGTTTTTCATTTACAATTATTAGAACGACTTAATATAGACAAAATAATTACTGTTTTGAACATTGTAAGATTGAGTTTGAAATAGAATTGTTTTAGGAATTCCCTAGCAATTTTGGATTTAACTGGAACAAGGATGTTCACAGCTTCTCAATTGTCCATGGTTGACTTTGGTTGAGTTTGTCTATGTGTTGTGAGATTAAATTTTCATTGTGTCTTCTGATTCCTAGTTGGTGTTCAAGGATGCAATCATATGACTCTAGCTCATTGCAATGTTGTAATTGCAAAGTGATCGTGATCACATGACCCTGGGAATATTGAAATGGCTGCAACTTTGAGGACCAAATGTATGTCCCCCTCATTCAGTGCCATCATAATTTTTAATGGTCACTGAACAAGTGCTTGTAATTTGAGGACTATGTGTATATTCCTTTGATTCTTGGTTGCAGAAGTTGACACTGTTATAATTATACTCTAACTTCAAAAACTATCTGGAAAAATGGCAGTCTTGATAACTTACCTTTTTTATTCAGGCGCAGAAGCAAACTATTGATTAGAGGCAGAAAGGGAGGTTCACCAAAGGGAGGAGCGGGGGGGGGGCAGAACTGGGAGGAACCCACCACTACAAGGGATACTCCTGCGCTTTGTCCAATAAAATAAAATATTTGCAAAAATCCTATGCGATCAAGAATTTTTGAATAACAACCCAGTTGAAAATTAAATTGCTCTCTGGAGAAATTCTTCAAAACAACATTCAGCTTTTAAAGATACAACAAAATAAAATTCATCAGGGATATTGCATTCAACATTAAAAAAGTGGATGGAGGGATATTATAGCTACACGGGTCTGGCTGTTTATATTTGGGTGAGATATTATTCATACATATTTATGATATCTAATTATTTTATTTGTTCATTTGGATAAATGAATGCTGACTTATGTATATGACCTACAAATGATTTTTAAATATCTGATATCTTAAAACAACTATTTCCATATAAAGCAAATTTCAAGATGAATTGGAATATGCATTTTGCTATTCCTTAGAAGAAAATAATACACATTCATGATGTATAATATTATTGTATAATATCTTCCATTTCTATCTTCCATTTTTATAAATTTATGCAGAGTAAAAAGAAGAAAAGCACAATAAATACTACATATCTGTGATCTCTCTAAATTAGGCCATTATGTTCATTAATCTCAAATTACTCCATTAAACTAAAATTTCAGCTGATTAATATCCATCCTTAAGCAATAACTCCAGCAGATTGAGAACTGATGCCAATATGCATTTCATACAGAAATTACACGCCTAAGGTAAATATCTTACTATTATAAGAAAAGCTGGAGAAGCTTGGAATTGAGAGTGCTATATAAAAAGATTATATAAAAGAAATGCAATTACTGTAGGATCATTTCCCACCCCTTTTAAGAAGCTACAATTATGAATTATCTGTTTGGAGTTAGTTTATTTTGTTCATTTATAAAATACATTTTTCTTTTGAGGAAACAATCCAGTTATTTTTAAGTAGAAGTGCAACAAATTTCAATAGACTCTATAGTTGAGTCTATTCTTGGGTGTCTTCATAAAGTCAGTCTTGTTTTATACCATTTATATTGTTGTCAAGAATATTAGTTCCAAGTATCCTTAGAATTCCCATTTCCATCCTTCTTCTATTTCCCCTCTAATTTCCTATTTTCCTAATTATTTGTCTTCCCCCTTTTCCCTCCTTCCAATAGCACAGCATGTATGAGTACAACACTTTGCACAGTCACTGAAGCTCTCATTGTCTCTCAACTGGATTACTGCAATGCCCTGTACATGGGGCTGCCCTTGGGGTGCACCCGCAGGCTCCAGCTGGTCCAAAATGCAGCCGTGCAGGTTGTTACGGCAGCTTCCCGTTACTCCCCTGAAACACCTCTCCTGCGCAAGCTGCACTGGCTGCCGGTGGCCTTCCAGATCCACTTCAGGGTGCTGGTACTTACCTATAAAGCTCTACATGGCATGGGCCCGAGGTACCTGCAGGATCACCTCCTACCAGCCTCCCACCATCCTGTGTGTTCTCATAGAACTGCCCTCCTCCGGGTGTGTCAGCTAGACAATGTCAGCTGGTGATCCCCAGGATGAGGGTGTTCTCTGTGGCCGCACCGACCCTCTGGAATGGGTTACCCACCGAACTCCGGATGGCTCCCGATCTCCGCATGTTCCACACTGGCCTGAAGACATGGCTTTTTCATCAAATTCCCTGACCAATTATGCGGTTTTATCTTCGAGATTTTAAATTTGGACCGGATTTTAATATTGTATTGTTGTTGTTTTTATTGCGTGAGCTGCCCCGAGTCCTACGGGAGAAGGGCGGCATATAGATTTTAATAATAAACAAACAAACAAACACTGAGAAGAAAAAAATGTTTCTGTTTCTCTGTCACTGGATTAAAAATACATCAAATTATGTTGAAGTGGGGAAACAGTATTTTCAAAAGTCACAGAAGACCTATAGTTCCTGAATCCCACATATTCAAGATGCTAACAGTGGTTGCTATCAGATGCTATGCATCACAATGGTTTGCTGAAATGCAGTATATTAAAATAAAAATGGTTCTCCAAAGCTTTGGAGCTTTTTGTTATTCAGGAAGTAATTGGCTGAGGTTATTGTCCTAAGCAGTGAAGACAACACAAACAGAGAAACAAGTTCTAGCCTGTAGAAGAAGAACCATTCTCTCATAATAAGCTTTTCTTGAGAAGAAAAGGCAATGATGGTTCATATTCAATATATTCAATGCAATAATATAAAGAACTTCCATATACATGGAGGTCATAAAGTACACTTAGAGCTTTGAATCAGCCACTATCTTTGAACCCGACCATTATTTTTAAAAAAAGGTTATTGCAGAAATAAAATAGGCTATGCCATTTTGAATTTCTAGAGAAAAAGCAGGACAGCATTTAAACATCTTATTTATTTATTTGTATCTGATTTTATTATTTTTACAAATAATTCAAGGCAGTGAACATATCCAACATACATTCCTTCTCCTATTTTCTCTACAATAACCCTGTGAGATGGATTGGGCTGAGAGAGAGTGATTGGCCCAAAGAACCCAACTGGCTTCCATAGTTAAAATGGGATTTGAACTCACTTTCTAACCTGATGCCTTAACCACTAGAGTAAACTGGCTGCAATTAAATTTTAAAATAGTACTTAGAATACTTATGGAATTCATACCATTTTTTAATCAATTGGTCCCTAGTATGCATAGACTTAATGAGTGTTCAGATTTCCACAATTAATATTTGACATTCTCTTGTACAAAAACATACCAGGTTTACATAAACTAGACAACTGGAGAGTTCATTTAATATTACTGAAGCTGAAAACAAATTCTGCCTGAATCATGGGTGTGGTGGAGGTGGGGGGAATCAAATATTGGTATTTTCCCTCTATTCATTCCATTAAGGGATGAAAGCTAGCCAGAATAAATTTGATTTATTAATCCACTCTTTTTCAGAAAATAATTTAAAATCCACTGTGAATGTACTTGTTATATAAGCTTTATAAAATGACCAAACAATTTCATATATATTTTAACATAAAATTTATAAAACCAAGTATGCTTAGACATGCCAAACTCTCTATAGGTAAAGAACAGACTGGAGAAATAGGAATTCTTATGTGACTTTACACTACCTGAGAATGACATGGCGGTCCAGGTAGTGGCAGATTAAAAGCATGCTTTCTTCAAATAAATAAAATTGAGAAGGCAATTTATAAAGTCATAAAGTAAAATATTCCCTGTTCATCTAACACTGAGATCAACCTGGGAAATTTCTATTTTAATTTTTAGAAGAAAGGAGCAGAAATTTTCCAGACTGGTACTTTCCCCCTAAAAGTTGATTATGAAATGGAGTGAGTTTACTCTAGTCTGCTAAAACTTAATTAGAGGAATGATGATAATTTAATATCCATTTGAAACTCTTTCAAAATGTGCTGAAACTCCTTAAAAATGGGTTACTTGGTGTCTGGTGTGCTAAAATCTAATTGCTTTGTGACAAATATTTTAGACATCTAGTTTAGACAAATATAGAGGTATATTGATGTGTCCCTGTTAATACATTTCTTAATGCCCTTAAGCATGATTTTCCCTCAAATAGTTTTATCACTGGATGAGTTTTTATCAAATTAAAACTAAATACACTGTAGTCTGGTCAATAGTTAAAAATAATAGTGTGCGCCTGAACATCCATAGCAAATTTGTAAAATTACATTTGAGCCCTTGGAGTCCTTCATTTCATTTCTTTCTTTCTTAGTTCTTCGTTTGATTTTACAGTCCCAGTAAATTGCTTGGAAGTATTACATAACCTGTGAAAAAACTCACTACTGAAAATAAGATCATTAACCAACCTGCCAATATTACAAAAATAAAATAATAATAACACATGCTTGCTGGCTATGCATCATAATAATGACTTACATTTGAAGTATTTGTCCGTTTCAAATAAATCCCTAGAATTATGTCCTTCTACTGAACCATAAACACTTGTCAGCTGTCAAGCAATGGATATCAGAGTTTATGGATGAATGGTCTGATTCTGGCAAGTAAATCCCATATTATTATTTTCTAGATCTTCAACCATTTGACACATGAATCCCTCAATGTTTGATAATCTCACTGTGAATTATTGGTTTAAAATAAATCATGTTTATATATTTTATAATTATTTTTCCAACATCAGTCTTTAAATATTTGTCAAGAATCTATTGAAATTTCTTCCCCTTGCATCAGGTAATATAAGTGCTAATCATGTTCCAGTATTATATTTGGGCATTTAAAATGAGAGAAGAGAAAGTCAAATAATAAAATATGTAGATAAATACCGTACATGGCAGTTTTTCAGCACCACAGCCATTTGTTATGCCTTTTCTTATTATACACAGCTAGAAAGTCTTAAATGACATTTAAGTATAAGTATATATTTATCACAATTTCTGAAAATAAAATATGCTTTTGTGTGGGCTTTAAGGCACTTAAAAATGAAAATGTGTGTTTGCACTACCTAGGAGTTTAATAGAGATAACTATTATTTCAGATATTCCAGAATTGAAAAAAAAAGTTAAAAATGTTTTGAAAAATTGTTCCTTTTGATGCTTTCAGGTATTACATCTTAGAATGTTTTACAATCATCAACATTTATGAAGGAATTTTACAGGATGAAAAAGTAAAACATTGACTAAAATGTTTTCAATGTAGGGAACATGTTTATCAGATTTATAACTTAGAATGAATTGTTTGGGTTTTTTTTACCACAATACTTATTCTCTAGTAACAGAAACAGTTTAAAATGCAAACAGATAAGCCAGTATAATGAAAAGTCATAATTTTACTAACATGTGTTCTTTCCTCTGTTGCCAGTGACATTTCTTCCAATGACAAAAGGTCATGGAACTAATTAATGGCAAATCAGAGCCATGAAAAATGGATATTAATGAAGTGTAACTGTGAGTAATAAAGCTATAAGTAACCTCTGATAACAAACATGTTTTCCTAATAACATCTTCAATTATCTTCATTAATGCCTCTTGGTGGTGAGATGCAAGTTGGTCTTTCAGCACCATGGAGAGCACACATTTGTTGGTTTTCCTTTAAAACAGTTGCAAAGTGCCTATTGATAAAAATTTAAATGACGATAATGCACACTTATGACCTTTAAAGGTAGCATATGCTGTGTGCATATCTTGGAAAAAATTGAAATCTGGGTTCCAATGCACATGAAATATATGGGCTTTATAAAAATAAGTGAAGTGCTTGCATCCCTCAACTATTTGCAGCTCTGTTTTTATAATCATGATACTCCTAGGTATGCTGACAACAGCTTCAGTTCATCACCACTGTTCTTGTCCCTCTGTCATATGCCAGAGTTCAGTTAAGCTCCAGTTGCTTTGGTTCATACATATACATATTGTTTCACTATCTTTACCAAATATACACAGACAAAAAAAAAAAGATCCTAAAAATTGAAAAAGATATCAAGATGACAGCCAGTTGAAAGTAGAATCCTTTATATGCCATGGATATGAACTATTATACCATCATCTTCTTCTCAAATCTCTGTTCATTGTGAACCATGAATCATGTTCATGGTTCACATAAATAAATAAATCATCTCTTAGGGATAATTCATGAAATTTTTACCCAAGTACTATTCCCCACCGAAAAAAAAAGATATTTTTCAGGTTTATTCTGAAGAAAATGCTGATAGTTTGTTACCTTTGTTAGCAGAAAAATATTCAAAAACCTAAAACTTTTAAGTTAAAGTATCCAATCTACAGAATAGACTAAAACACAAGTTATTTGAACTATCTAAACTTCTCAGGAATTTTAATCCCTTTTTCCCCTTTTCATTAGATTATTGTGAAACATATAATATATATTATTTGATACAATGATATTTGTATAGTATGAGCTAAAGTTTACGTAATGCTTAAATAATGTAGACCATTGAAGATAAAAAAAGAAAATTATTATATCAGTATTAATTAATATTTAAAGTGTCAGTGTTAATGAGCATATATTTATTTAGTTTTTTTCATTCAGAACTAAATACAATATTAAATCTGCTACAGATTGCATCAAAGTATTTGTTGTACAATAAATATTAAGCTGATTATTTAGGATTAAGGACTCCACTGTATTGTTACTTAATATTATTTGTCCATGTTCAAAAAAAATAAACAAAGCAGATGTCACAATGATTAAATCCAAAGAAAAAATGGGGAAAGAAAAAAAAGCACCATTTTTTCTGGGATTAAATAATAATAATAATAATAATAATAATAATAATAATAATAATAATAATAATAATAATAATAATGACTTAAGAATATTGGTTCAAGGAAGAATCTGTGCTTTGTTGCCAGTTTCCTGAAAGAATAAGCAAGTTCACATAATAGGGAGTTTTCCAAGAAACAAAATTCAAATTAACCAATCTATATCTTGTGTGAACTAATTAGCTGCAGTATTTCTTGAACATAAAGTGAATCAACTGAAAGGCAGGTGGTGCAGAGCCCATAAGGGAAGGAATATGACAATTAACAAACATGGTTTCAACTGTGGGGGGGGGAATTAAAGTATTAAAAAGGAAGCTAACCTTGCTTTGCTGTAACTTTCTTTGATATAAGAAGATGGGAAGGAAAACAAGCTTTTATGATTCTGTTTACTAGGGTCTATATCAATAAAGCAAAGTTTCTGTATTCCTTGTCTTGAAGTGACAGATAAGGAGAACTTAAAACCTTCACATAAATATGTATATTCATAAAAGCCACCACATTTAGTAGTTAGCAGGGATGAGGCCAAAAGATTAATATGTATGCCTTTGTGCTTTTACACATTTATATGAAGAATCTATTCTTTTTGTCTGTTCAGATTTTTTAATGCCAATGTCCTACAACTGCCATCTATGTCATGAGACCTGGAAATATAAGATCCATGTCTTCCAACAACATTGTCTCAAATAAATTTAGACTGAATGATTGAAAATTCTACAATAAGGAAATTGTAGAGAAAAGATAAAAACAAGAACTGTTGGTCCATTTTGCCCACATCATTGTATTTTGTTTTTTTAAAACAACTTTTTACACTATAAACATTTTATAGATTTTATTTGATGCATATTTCAAATGACATATTGTTGTCTAAAATACAACTTCTTTTCCCAATACAATTTTTTATGGTATTAGAAAAAGAAACTAATGAATAACAAGAACACCAACAACTGAAAGCCACAATAATTGCAGAAATAATGCTAGAGACACTTTTATTGGTGTATATTGCTGCAGTCCAAGAACATTTGGGAAATATAATTCTTTAGATTTGTGTGTGTATGTGTGTGTGTGTGTGTGTGTGTATAATTGTGTGAGTATGTGTAATATATCTTATTTGAGAGATACATTTGGGATGAAGAGAGAAAAATATGATGCAGGTGTTAGCTGTCTAAATGATCCCAGTATTTACTGTATGCCAAGAATATAATGCAATATTTATTTATAGTGATATATCCATTGTTGCAAATATACCAATCTAATATACAGGTTTTAGGCTCCAAATCTTGCAAAATTATACTTTTCTCAACCTAAATAAAAATTACTAAAATACTATTTTTTAAATTTTTTTTATTAAATTAAAAACATACTCACACAGACAAGTACAAAAAAAAATAAAACAATACACTGCATATATAACATTTAAACGTGACTTCTTGTTTCTTAAGATAATACATTGGTCAATTGTATTTCTAATTATATATTCCCTCCTTTTACCTTATATAACAATATTTTGTAAAGTTTAGTTATAGCTCTGGTATATTTTGTTTGGTACACAATTTGGTTTCAATCCTTGGAATCACCTTTTTATTTGGCTTTCCTTTTCTCCAGCCATTGATATCACTTTTGCCATACCAGGCAAATTGCCACACCATTCCTTTTCTTGGATTTCTTTGTCCATCTCAGCACATTCTGTTATTTTCAATATTATTTTATCTTGTGTTGGGATCTCTTTCGATTTCCAATTTTGTGCGAAGATGATTCTTGCTGCAATCAGAATATGTGTAATTAAATACGTTGTTTCTTTTTCATAGTTCTTCGTGAGTATACCCAATAAGTATATTTCCAGTTTTAATGGTATTTTTTGTGCTGTTATTTCTTCTAATTGGGTCTTAATTTTGTTCCAAAATTGTTTTGCTTTTGGGCATAACCACCACATGTAGTAGTATGTCCCTTTTTGTATTCTGCATTTCCAGCAGAGCGGTGAAGTGTTGGGAAACATTTTTAAGATCCGTGCTGGGGGGAGAAAGAAAATACTAAAATACTATTAACTTAGGTTATAATACCAAGCAATTTTAAAAGATATATCTTGCTAGTCTATTTTTTGTAGACAAATTACTATCACATGATTTAGCCATTTGGCTCCAGGATATAATAAGATCTCTTGAACCTATTGCAAGCAACATCTGCTAGACAAAAATATAGAGAGTTCTGGTTGTAAGAGACCAAGAAAGAATGTCAACAGAGATTATACATCCCATTGATCCTTCATGGAAGGTAATGATTTTCATATATCAGGAACTCAGGGTGAACCTATACCCGTGAATAATCACTATATAGAAAAGTTCTACCATCATATATCTCAAAGCAGATGCATTTCAAAAAACCAATCATGGCTTATATAGTTCCATAGAAGAATGAGCATGACCACTGGTCTGAATAATACAAAAGCATAAATCTTATGATATTACTTTCAGGAACATAAATTGAGTGAAATGATTATTCTTTTTAATTCAGTGCAGATACCTTTTCTTCATAGTAACAGAAAAAAAATTCCAATGGAATAATTAAAGTCATAATAAACTGATTTGCTTCAGGAGAATATTCAGTAGAATATTTGTATATCTGACTGCAAAAGAAAGACTCAAAAGAAAATCTCTAAATTACAAAAAGCAACAACATTCTTTTGCCTTTGGTTTTATATAGCCCCTCTACTTACATTTTCCAAATAGTATCATTATTTCATTTACCTCAATGTGAAAAGCCAAAATAATTTAAACATTTTTGCAATCATGTACAAGTGTTAACCAAAGCAATTGTTACACCATTTGTTACACTTTTTTAGTATAAAATACTCTCACATGTACTAAAATATTATACAATATTATAAAATATTAAGAATTTTGGGGTTGGGTGTTTGTAATAAAAAGTAGGGGCAAAAAACTTCAGGTCTGGAAAAACAAAATAATAGATTAAAGGCTAGAAATAATGTTTTGTTTGTTGTTTGTTTTTATTTAACACATGTTAAGATCTGAATGTATGTTTTCACACTGTCCCAAATAGACAATAAAGAAACTGTATTCTCTCTTACTATGACAGGCTACTAATCATCTGGCTATACTTTCCACACCACCACATTTTATATTACATTCTTCTATTGACAGATTCACATATAATTCATATTTTTTCATAAGAAACTGATTTTGGGAGGGCCTCGGGGGATATAATGTCCCACAATTTCTGCATCAGAATATACAGCTTATTTTAGTATTGCCATTCTAAAAAAAAAAAAACAAAACAAAACAGGGCTATAATATCTAGGCCACTAAAATCTGATTCTGGCTCACAAATATAATAAATTATAATTCTTTGTAACTTAGACTGATTATCTGTATTCAAATATCTTCTTGGCTAAGTGCTCATTCCGGAAAGTGCTCTTTGTGCTGATGCTGACTAGATCTCATTTGTACTGATGCCTGATTTTTTCCCCCTCAGCTCTTTTCATAGGTGTGAGCATATCTGATATCAATCAAACAAAGACATAAATGCCTAATTATTATTGCAAACCTGGAAATCTTTTTTTTTTCATTTCTGCACAATCCTTCCTTCCTTCCTTCCTTCCTTCCTTCCTTCCTTCCTTCCTTCCTTCCTTCCTTCCTTCCTTCCTTCCTTCCTTCCAATATGTTGTCATTACAGGCATTGAAGGAAATTTTATTTCCAGATTTAATAAATAGCCTGGAATGAACCATTGAGATTAGCTACTTCCTTGGTACCCACTGAAAATATAAAGTCAGCCCTAATTCCAGTTCTTCTTTCTCATGTAACATGAGGAAGACAAACATGCAGTCTAAAATCCACTGGGGCCTTTCATTTAGTATAGAGGGAAATTGTATATGCTAGAAAGTGTTTTGCTTTCCAAAACACATTTTTATTAGAGATTTAAAACTACTGCATATAATGTTAGCCTTGCTCTGTTTTGCCCCTGACTCTTGTGAGAGATTGACAAAATAACTTTATCCACCAGTTCATTAACAACTTGCCCTTACTTGTATCTCACCTTTATAATGACATATAACAGATATGATGGATTACATTTCGCTTTCTATTTCTATTCAGAATGAATTATCATTATATTTTCAAGTCAGCCTGGATTTGAAAATCTGCTGCTAGCCAAGTCCCACCAGTTTTCCTGGTTTATATCATTGTAAAGTCTTCTCACAATGGAAATGATTGGAGATAGGAAATAGCTGAACTATATTGACTAGTGGCCTAAGGAGCAATAATTGAACATAGGAACTAATCTTCTGACCTTCAACAAGTTCATCACATTGTTGATCACATTGGCTTTGTAATATACAATATTTTTATTTTAACTGTATAAATAAATATACAGAATCTTAATTTTATTGTTGATGTTAGACATATTTTAAAACTGCAGAATCAGCAATAGTGGTGATTTACCAAGTGGAGAAGAAAATCATCTCATAAATATATTAGCCATTAAAAAACTCATTTTAAAAAATGTTCCTGAAGGTAATAGATATTCACAAACTAACATGTTGTAACTATGATTTAGAGATTTTTCTAAACAATTAGGTATCTGATGTCAAAGTCTTTTCAATTATTATTATTATTATTATTATTATTATTATTATTATTATTATTATTATTTAATCTGTAGTGAGATTCACAGTCTTTGAGGCTGGTTAATAGCTCAGCAGCTCGAGTCCTAACCAAGGACCTAGGAACTGTTAAGATATCGTCGGAGGATGTAAGCTGTTCCGAGTAAGGTGGTTTTTTGCAGAGTCAAAATGTTCAAGTCCGGTAAATTTAGAATTTCTAAATAGCGGGGTAGCCCTTTGGGTATTGCTCCAAGGGCTCCAATTACAATCGGAACAACACATGATTTCTTTTTCCATAGTCGCTCAACTTCGATTTGCAAGTCCCGGTACTTTGTGATTTTTTCTTGCTGCTTATCTTCAATCCGTGCATCACCAGGTATTGCAATGTCAATGAACCATACTTTTTTCTTTTCAACTACCGTTATGTCAGGTGTGTTGTGGACCAAGTGCCTGTCAGTCTGAATCCTAAAGTCCCACAAGATCTTGAGCTGCTGCTGCTTCTTCTTCTTCTTCTTCTTCTTCTTCTTCTTCTTCTTCTTCTTCTTCTTCTTCTTCTTCTTCTTATTATTATTATTATTATTATTATTATTATTATTATTATTATTATTATTAACATTTTTATACCGCCCTTCTCCTGAAGGACTTAGGGTGGTGTACAGCCACAGTAAAACAAAATGAAATACAAAATTTAAAAGCAATTTAAAACAGATTAAATATTTTGGCCCCCCAAAATTGCCTGTTGGAATAGCAGAGTCTTAAGGGAACGGCGAAAGGTACACAGGTCGGGAATCATACATATCCCTGGGAGCAGTTCATTCCAGAGGGCAGGTGCCCCCACAGAGAAGGCTCTCCCCCTGGGGGTCACCAGTCTACATTGTTTAACCGACAGCACCCTGAGGAGTCCCTCTCTGTGGGAGCATGTTGGTCGGTGGGAGGCCATTGGTGGCAGAAGGCTATCCCCTAAGGGTCCTAAGCCATGGAGGGCTTTAAAGATGGTAACCAGCACCTTGAATTGCACCCAGAAGACTACTAGGAGACTACTGCAGCTTGCGAAGGAGAGGTGTCACTTGGGTGTGTCACGTTCCTCCCATAATCACCCACGTGGCCGCATTCTGGACCAGTTGGAGCCTCCGAGTACTCTTCAAGGGGAGTCCCATGTAGAGACTGTTACAGAAGTCCAGATGGGACAGGACAAGGGCGTGAGTGACCATGTGCAGGGTGTCCCAGTCCAGAAAGGGACGCAACTGGTAGATCAGGCAAACCTGATAAAAAGCCCCCCTGGCCACAGCCGTCACATGGTCTTCTAAAGAAAGCCATGCATCCAGGAGGACACCCAGATTGCGAGCCCCCTCTGAGGGGGCCACAGTCTCACCCCCAATAGCCAGCGATGGAACCAGCTGGCTATACCAGGGCGCTGGGAGCCATAGCCACTCAGTCTTGGAAGGGTTGAGTCTGAACCTGTTTCTCTCCATCCAGATCCGCATGGCCTCCAGACATTGGGACATCATGTCAAGGGCATCATTGGGGTGGTCTGGGGTGGAGATGTACAGCTGAGTATCATCAGCATACAGATGACACTTCACCCCAAAATCACGAATGATCTCCCCCAGTGGCTTCACATAAATGTTGAACAAAAGAGGTGAAAGGACCAACCCTTGTGGCACCCCACAAACAAGGTACCTTGAGGTCCACCTCTGGCACCCTGCCAACACAGACTGCGTGCGACCAGAGAAGGAGAGAACCACCACAGCATGGTGCCCCCCACTCCTAACCCTCCAGCTGGCCCAGCATGATGCCATGGTCGATGGTATCAAAAGCCGCTGAGAGGTCCAATAGGACTAGGACAGAGGAGCACCCCCTGTCCCGAGCCCTCCAGAGATGATCAACCAATGTGACCAATGCCGTTTTCATGCTGTATCCTGGCCTGAAGCCTAACTGGTACAGATATAAATTGACAGCTTCATCCAGGTACCGGGGGAGTTGCTGCGCCAGCACACTCTCAACAACCTTTGCCATGAAGCGAAGGTTGGAGACTGGACGATAGTTCACTAATACAGCCGGATCCAGAGAAGGCTTCTTGAGGAGGGGCCTCACCACTGCCTCTTTCAGGGCAGAGGGGAGAAAATCCTCACTCAACGAAGCATTAATAATCATCTGGAGCCAACCTTGTGTGACTGCCCAGGAGGCCAGCACCAAGCAGGAGGGACACGGGTCCAATAAATATGTGGCAGAACTCAACCTATCCAGAATCCTGTCCACATCCTCGGGAGTCACAGAGTCAAACTCCTCCCAGGTAACACTCTCAAGGCTCACCTACATCATCCTATCTGAACCCACCCAATCGGAGTCCAGGCCTTCCCGAATCTGAGCGATTTTGTCATGCAAGTATTGCACAAAATCCTCAGCCCTATCCTGCAAAAGGTCTTCCCACACTCCCATATGGAGTAGGGAGCGGGTCACCCTAAACAGGGTGGCTGGGCGGTTCTCTGCAGACGCAATAATCGTGGAAAAATAATTAGATTTTGCCATTCTTATCGCCACTAGGTAGGTCTTAATATGAGACCTCACCAGTGTTTAGTTGGATTTGGAGTGGCTGGCCCTCAAATCACTCTCCAGGTGTCTTTTCTGGCACTTCATCTCCCTCAGCTCCTCTGAAAACCAGGGAGCCAAATGGGATCGGCACTGGGTCAGAGGCTGCAAAGGCATGACGTGGTCCAAAGCTCCAGCAGCCACCTTATCCCAGGCGGCCACCAGTTCTTCAGTCGAGTTGGGAATCAGAACCTCAGGGAATGGCCCAAGCTCTGTCAGGAACATATCAGGATCCATCAGGCACCTGGGACAGAACCACCTAGTCGGTTCAGTCTCCCTGCAGTGAGGGAAGCAGCTCGAGAGTCTAATTGAAGGAGTGAATGATCTGACCATGACAAGGGTTTGATAACTAAGTCCCCTATTTCTAGATCATTCAACTACTGACCAGAGACAAAAATCAAGTCCAGCGTGTGACCCCCCCGCATGAGTAGGGCCTTGAACTAACTGGGTCAGGTCCATGGCCACCATGGAAACCATGAACTCCCAAGCTGTCTCTGACATTTCACCAACAGATGGCAGGTTAAAATCCCCTAAGACCATAAGTCTGGGGGTATCCACTGCCACCCCGGCTATTACATCAAGCAGCTCAGGCAGGGCTGCCGCTACGTGGCAGGGAGCCAGGTATGCAGTCAACAGGCCTATCTGCACCCCATGACCCCACTTCACAAGGAGGGGCTCACATCCGGCTATCTGAAGAACAGTGGCCTCCCTCGGACACAGACTTTCCTTAATAATAGCCACCACCACCCCTCCCCTCCCCTGAGCCCTCGGCCAATGGAATGCATGGAAGCCTGGTGGGCACATTTCAACAAAGGGACCCCTGCCTCCTGGCCCAACCAGATCTCCGTAATCCCTGCCAGGTCTGCACACCCGTCCTGAACAAGGGTGGTGTTCAGCATTCAAATGTATTTGAATACATTTAGAATACTTTTGTTTTATTCTTGGAATATATATTGAAATTTATTGAGATATCAACATACTGTAACTCTGCCTATATTTTTATGAATTTAGAGGTTGTGAAAACCTCAAATAATCAGAATATTCCTAGATGACCACCAGCTGTGCATAGTTTAAGCTCATCAATAGGTACCATCCAAGGACATCACATTATGCATTCACAATAATATATTTGTATTTCAGAATATTTTCTGAGAGGCTGATATTTGAGGGATGGTGTTCGGAGAAAAGTGATTTTTAAAAATACAAATTAATGCCCTTAGTGCAGCAATTTTGATGGCCTTTCCAGTTGTGGGGAGAAGGAATGAAGGACAATTAGTTTTAAACAATGCATTCCCATGCAAAATGAAATTTAATTAGAAACTGAATGAACAAATTGTTACATCTCTACAGAGAGCAAGAATGAAGAGAAAATTTATCGTAAACAGATTTTTTTTTCCCCACGTGGAAATGTACCAGGAATGGAGCTAGAAAACAGAAATATTCCCTCCAAATTTTTTTAAAAAAATCTATCTACAGTGCTAAATGTCTATGGAGATTGTCAGTCATCCAGGTCATGGCTGTCTCAAAGTTGATTTGTCAAGAGCAACTGGACTTTCTTGTTTTTCTTTGAAGACATTTCACTTCTCATCCAAGGAGCTTCTTCAGCACTGACTGAATGGTGGAGAAAGAAAGGATTCCTTGCTGATAGCTGATCATTTGCATTCTTTTAGAGAGTCCTGAAAGTCACTTGGAAGGTTATCTGTGTCCTCAGGGTCACTTGAATAGTGCAAATGGTTGTGGAGCCTTCTTGGAACTGCTGAAAGGACTATGTTGTAGACTGGAGATAGAAGATACTCACTGTTGAGAGAGGGCTGTTCAATGTTAATATAGATGGTCTCTTTGACCCCTCTTTCAAACCAGTGCTTCTCATTGTCCAAAATGTGGACTTTGCTGTCTTCAAAAGACTGTCCTTTGTCTTTTAAATGCAGATGGACTGCTGAATCTTGTCCTGATGAGTTTGTTATATGTTGTGCCATGTGTTTATGAACATTTAAAGGGGAAAACAAAAGTTTTTTTATTTTATTTTTGAAAATGACAGGAAGAGTAATCAGAAACATTAAGAAAAAAAATCTTTATCATAATAACTGCCACTGCATTGTTTTCTTCTCAGTGCTCTGAAAGGACTAGTTCTAATGCCCATAATCTACAGAAAGATTGCCATTAATTTTCTGGACAAATGTTGAATCATGAAAATAGATTTTTTTTCCTCTTTCACACCTGGATTTTTTTCTGTCATTCTGCATTCCTATTACAGTACTTGGTTTCTCATGGGGAATTTTTTCAGACAGGAAATGAAGATCACACTCTCCTTTCAATTGATTTTCTCCCCAACTTCTTGCTTTTCCCCTTGAATATCTTTCAAAATCAACATTAGCTAAGATAATGCTTTCTTTGGATATTCATTGAAGTTATAGTGGGACTACATCACCTCTGGCTTAGTTGTGTAAATTAGTTGCATCAGTGAGTTTGTGTCAAGCACTATAAGGCAAAAAATCTCAGGAAACAAGAATCATTACTTTATTGCTAGAAGGGTATTGCAACAAAATCTTGAAAGTCTGCCAAAAGATTCTTCAATTACATTTATTCCTAAATGAAGCAGAATTGCTATGAATTTCTTTCTCACATTTCCCTTCTCCTACAAACTCAGTTATCTTTTCCATAATATCTCTGCTTCCTCTTAATATCCTCATGGTTTTTTAGATATTCCATTACAATTAGTGGAAAATCATTACAATATAATCCACAATAGCAAAAATATTCATCAATATTCTGATGCAGATTCATCAATGTTGCAGTTCTTTATTAATCTGATTTCTGGATTTCACCAATGAAATTTAAGGAATTTACTGAAAGTAAAATTAGCACATTGATATACATTGGTTAATTCTTTTTGGGTGGCTGTAGGAAATTACTGAAATTACTGGAAGTCAAAATTAAAACTCTAAAAATAAACATAAATATATAGCAATAGCATGTAGAGTCATATACCATTCAAGGGGGTCAGGTAGATTACATTGGAAGTATCTTCCACCTCCAAGCAATCTTTGAAAACTTAGAACTCAAGATATAAAGAGTAGTAGATGATTTTTTTAAATTTCATCTATCAAGTCTTGTTGCAGCCTTCTTTTCATGGAAATATTATTATTAAAACCTATTTTCCATTCCATTGTATTTTCCATCACTAACAGTAAGGTCAAGGTGGAATTTCATACCTCATCTAAAATGGATTTTTTATGACAGCCATATTTTAATGGGTCATTAGGCTCAAGAACTATCCCCAGTTTATTTTAGTATCAGTTTTGAAATGCAAGAAAGAAGCCCTTGGAAAGTGTTTCATCAACTATTTAATACACATCAAAGACAGACAGCTTCTATTTTTAAAAAGTGTCAAACATTAATACATATTTAGATAGCAGAATGAATAAAATTTCCAAATAGTAGAATATTACATATAAAAGGGGCAGCTCTAGCTACTTGATTTCATAAGTATCTATGCAGTAGTATCTATGCAGAAGAAAGCAAAAGAAGAATAGAATCTGTAATGATATATTGTATGACAAAGTTTATTAAAAGTGGGAGTCATTTAAAGCAAAGATAAATCTGGCAATCTCTCACATCCTCATCAAATACTTTTTTATTCTAAAGATAACCGTAATAAGAAAATTTTTATCAGATATGCCAATATAATATATTTGAATTCAGGAAACCAATGAGTGACACAACAAGAATTGCTCCATGAAGGAAAGAACCTATCACAATTAATGAATTTGCAAACAAGTAGAAAGATAAAAAGGAGAGACACTGAGAAAGATAATAGAATTTGAAGTATTTATTTAAAACACGATCATTTATTAGGTCATATCTATACATTGTTTCTGAAGTAATATATAGAGACAAAACAAATTAAAAATTGCATGATAAAATGGATGACAAATTTTAAGGAAGTAATCAAAGTGGATCAATGATGTTATAGAAGAAAGGTATAAAGTTTACTCCAATCTAGAATTTAAGGGAAATTTGTATAAAATGTGTTATAGATGGTATAGAAGACATATAAATCAATGCACAAATCATATCATAATAAATGCTGAAAATGTCATAACATTTGGTCATTATCTAAATCATTCTATGGCACTCTCTCTTACTAATCTCACGGGAATTTAACCCCCTCTTTACTATGTCAGCACTGAGAAGCTGACATCCGGCCCCTCTCCCTTCATTCTTCAGCAAAACTTGCACAAGATAAAACAACAGGTCTAATACCATTACCCCGTCTGGGACTGTGTCCCACCCCCTCCCGGCCTGTCCGGGTGATCTGCATGGAATTTAGCTATAAGGCGGTCAGCTTGAATGTTCGTGCTCTTCACCCATGATGCTTCTGATGATGGGTAACCCTTCCACTTAATTAAGTATTGGAGGCGGCCTCTGTGCCACCTCGAATCGAGAATTTGCTGTACTTCATAATGAGTTTGGCCCCCAATGATCAAGGGCCCTGGGGGATCACGTGGCACCGGCCTTAAAGTTGACCCCACCACAGGCTTCAGAAGACTACTGTGAAAAACGGGGTGTATCTTTCCTAGTAACCCGGGCAACTGCAATTGTACTGCGACCGGGTTGATTATTTTTACTATAGGAAATGATCCTATAAATTTCGGGCCCAATTTCCTAGTTGGGAGTTTGAGTCTCAAGTACTTGGTGGAGAGGTAGACCTTCTCTCCTACTCGGAACGGTCTTTGAGGGGCTCGGTGCTTATCTGCTTGCTTCTTATAAGCCTGTGCCGCCTTGTCTAATGCCTTTTTGACGTTCTCCCAGGATTCTCTTAGCATCGCCATCCAATCGTTCAAACTGACTGAAGAAGGGGGTTCCCTGGGATATTCTGGCATGGGGACAAAATCCATACCGCTCACTACCTTGAATGGGGTTAGTCCTGTACTACTGTGGACAGCATTGTTGTACGCGACCTCCGCAAAAGATAGGAGGTCCGCCCAGTTCAACTGTTGGTAGTCTACATAGCACCTCAAGTACTTCTCAGACCGCTCGGCAGCCTGGGCATTCCAACAAACCACGCTGAGACGAGATGCTCGAGCAAACAGAAAAGCAGTTTATTTTCGTCTTCCAGGAAGCCGTAGATTACGCTGAGTTCACCAAAAGGGATAACACAAAGTCGGCGTTGGGATTCCCTCACCCCAACTCCGTTTAAATAGCCGCGCTGTACAACCAGCCAATCAGCGCTGCTTCCAGGTTCCACCCCACCCATTATGCAAAATTGCAATTAATCATGGTTAGCCTAGCCCGTCCGCAGCGTGACCGACCGCCTAACTCGTGACACCCCCTCCACCATTGTGCCCATGTGTTTTCTCTTGATAGCAGGTGTGTTCTCTCCACCCCACCTAGCAGGTAAGTCCTTTGGTCTGATGTGTCAAGCTGGGCAGGCTTGACAGGCGGTTCCCCCTACCAGGAGTCCCCCTGGAAGACAAAAGTTATAGCAATCGCTATCAAACCACCCCACCCAGCTTGCCAGGTTTGTTGGGATATTTTTTATGAAATTGACGACGTAGCCTATTTGCATTAAGGTTTTCTAATGGAACCCAGGTTGCGTCTTCCAAGGGATAGCCTTTCCATCGTACTAGGTAGTACAACTTATTTCTGCGAACTTTGGAATCTAAGATCTCATCTATTTCATATTGATTTGTGTAAAGAGGTCCAGGGCGGGTTAACGGGTCTCGTGTTTCCGTTACCGGTTTGAGGAGACTACTATGGAAAACAGGGTGGATTTTTCCTAACAAGGGTGGTAACTTCACCTCGACAGTTACTGGATTTATAACTTTTGTGACCGGAAAAGGGCCGAGATATTTAGGGCCCAATTTTTTCCTGGGTACCTTCAACTTGATGTATTTTGTGGACACATACACCTGGTCTCCAACTTTGAATGGTGTAATGTCTTGTCTCTTTCTATCGGCGTATTTTTTGTACTCGTCCGCCGCTTTTCCTAAGGCTGTTCTGATGGTTGGCCATACTTGACAAATCCTCTCCCCCCACTCCTTTGGAGTTGTTTGGGCTTGACTAGTTTCCTCTAACTCAGGGATAGCGGTGAAGTCCCGCCCATGCACCACTTGGAAAGGTGTGACTCCTGTGCTACGGTGTACCGCGTTGTTATACGCGACTTCAGCAAATGGTAGGAGTTGTGACCAGTCGGACTGTTGATACGAAACATAACACCTTAAGTATTTTTCTACCATCGCATTGGCCCTTTCTGCAGCTCCATTGGTACTTGGGTGAAACGCTGAGCTGAGCCCTTGCGACGACCCTAATAAGGTGATAAAGTCTCTCCAGAACCGGGCCGTGAATTGTACTCCTCTGTCTGATATTATTCGAGTCGGAGCTCCGTGCAACCTATATATATGTTTCACGTTTATTTTCGTCTTCCAGGAAGCCGTAGATTACGCTGAGTTCACCAAAAGGGATAACACAAAGTCGGCGTTGGGATTCCCTCACCCCAACTCCGTTTAAATAGCCGCGCTGTACAACCAGCCAATCAGCGCTGCTTCCAGGTTCCACCCCACCCATTATGCAAAATTGCAATTAATCATGGTTAGCCTAGCCCGTCCGCAGCGTGACCGACCGCCTAACTCGTGACACCCCCTCCACCATTGTGCCCATGTGTTTTCTCTTGATAGCAGGTGTGTTCTCTCCACCCCACCTAGCAGGTAAGTCCTTTGGTCTGATGTGTCAAGCTGGGCAGGCTTGACAGTACTGCTCTATCATGGCATTCAGTCTCTCAGTCTACCATGAAAATGAGAATATCACAATTTATTGAGATACATGCTGACAGTGGCAAGAATTAACCTGGCATAACATTAAAAAAGAGAAATCTTGCTGGCAATACAAGATTGGGAAATCAAAATTGGAGAATATGCAGCAATGGAGAAATTGACTGTATATATTCATTTCAGAATGAAGTGCAACTAAATTTAAGCAGGAATGGTTCCCTTCCACACAATGTATCACATAGAAAGGCAACCTAAAACATTTGGAATATGAGTTATTTTGGGGTGAGTAGAAATCAGTTAAACAGCAACTGAAAGATTACTCAAAAAGATATAAGCAAAAACCAATAAAGTTTAAAACAAAGTATAAACACTTAAGCAGTAGTTAGTGTTTGTTAAAAAAGAAAAAAAATGAAAGGAAGGAGGAATATTCTACTGATGACTTCTTTTTATAATATATATTTTATAGACTACTATATCTTACTTCTTGCATCTCTATTTTTGATTTTTTAAATAACATTATCTGTCCTGCCCACCCCTGTGGAAAGAAAAATCCATCTGGTTCAGTTCGAAGCCGGGAGAAAGAAACTGGAAACATGGAGGCTGATTGGAAAGATGGTTTATTGATGAAGCAGAAGCACATGGGTTTGTGGTTCTAGGCAGCTGACAAAATAGAGTTGAGAGTGGGGGTTTTATTCTTTGGGCTTTGGGCTTTGTTCTTTGGCTTCTTTGGGCTTTGAATTTGAGCTTTGTATTTGAGCTTCCTGTTCCTGTGCAAGAACATGTCCTTTAATATTCTATTGTCTTTTGTTAGATTCCTTTGGGGTCATGTAGAGGTTATGTAGCGGTTATAGCTGGCTTTATAGGCAAAAGAGGAAATGCAAATCCTAGGTGGTTGTCTGAGCTAATTTGGTTGATGTTTGGACTGCTCTGGGGTGACGCAATGAAGGAGCTTGTGTTCTGAATGGATGCTGGGCAATTCCTATTGTGGCTTAATGGCTTTGTCCCATGTTGGATCTTCCGTGAGGGGCTAATCCTACTATTCTGCCTTTGTTCAGACTTTGCTGCAGGGAATTGCAAAATATCCTGTCTTGAATGGATTACCAAATCTGCATTTCTAAAAGGTGCTCTCTCAGTTTCTGCTTGAGGGCAGGGAGATTGAGGCTGCTTCCTGCCTCTAAAAAAAAAATATGTTTCTTCATTTCTCATCTAGGGAAATATAATATTCTACCTTTTTAATATTTCTCAAAATATTTCATTCTTCTAGGATGGGGGGGGGGGCTGACTTTCTACACCCCTATGGTGGCTTATGTCTTCCTCAATCATGGTTCCTCTATCAAAGGCCTGGGAGTTTGAGGATTCTGTATAGTATCTTAGCTGTTCCTAGTGCTGCCTTCTTCTGGACTCTGAAGCTCTGATTTTGTTTCTCAGATCTATAGGAGCCGTTCTCCTAGTTTAGCATTCACTGCCTCAGCTTAGGACTCACAGCCCAAGTGTTTAACACCACTGAGACCACTTAGGCCTTCACTTTCCACATCCTTTCTAGTTCTGCCTTCAATCTTTGGTACCGTATTTCTCCAGTTTCTTGTACTCGTCTTTTCTGAAGTTGCTGTTTTTGGCCTCAGCGCATCCCATTTTTGGCCCATTCCAGGTGGCATCGATCAGCGGCAAATGGGTCTAAAATGGAGCACACGGAGGCCCAAAACAGGGTGTGCGGAGGCAGCGATAGGTGGTGGTGATCCCTGAAGCCTGGAACAGCTGATCAGCAGTATTCCAGGAGGCTGATCCAACTGCCAATCATCCGCTCATGCTAAATCAGACTGTGATAATGTGCTGAAGCTGACCAGGCTGTTTGCTGGTGGCTGCAAGGACACTAGCCAGATGAATACCGATGGTTGCTGGGAGGCAGAGGCAGATTTTTTTTTCTTGTTTTCCTCCTCAAAAGCTAGGTCTGTCTTATGGTCCAAAGCATCATATAGTGCAAAAAAATACAGTATATAAATGAATGATTCAATCCTTTTTTTAAAATAAAGCTCAACATTTTAACTACAAAATCAGCCTTCCTTTCTCCCTTCCTCCTTACCTTCCTTCCTCTTCCATTTTCATTTCGGGGGGGGGGGGGAGGGAATTGCTTTAAAAAAACTTTCAAAAGAAAGATAAAATATCAGGGATGAAAATATGGTGGTTTGCAGGATTCTTGCATTTACTTTGGTTTTGAGATGACAAAGACAGATATATGAGTGTCTATATTTCCTCATGCAATCATTGGCAGCCAGTAAAACTGCAGCACAATAGAGTGTTCCACAATAGAAAAAAAGGGAGCACGTGGAATATGACCCAAGGTAAATACATAATTTTTCAAAAAAAGCATTCACACAGCTAAATATTTAGCTAAATAATCAGGAATAAGGATTTAATTATTTCTTTTAAAAAAAGAATAGGAAAATATGCACGTCCCTTAGATAAAATAAGATTCTTAACTGTCGAGCCAAACTGGCTTAATTATTTATATTCACATTCTATATGTATGTCATTTTAACTGTTCACCGTCCTGAGTCCTTCGGGAGAAGGGCGGTATAGAAATTGAATAAATAAAATAAAATAAAATAAAATAAAATAAAATAAAATAAAATAAAATAAAATAAAATAAAATAAAATAAAATAAAATAAAATAAAATAAAATAAAATAAAATAAAATAAAATAAATAAATAAATAAATAAATATACAAAAAAATCTTAAAATGTAAGAAGATTATGTTTAGAAAAACCTTTCATTGACAAGTTTTGATCTGGGTTTAATATAAAACTTTCAGTATTCAGTTTTATATTTTAGCTATTAGAATATTAGCTATTCTATATAGAATAGCTAATTTGCTGCAAATGCAACATAATCCTTTCTCACAGAAGAATCACTGAAGGAAGTCAGTAAATGGTTGAATATTTCATTTGGTTTCATTTGATAAGGAGTACTTGGAATTCAAAAACTCCTTCAATACAAAATGCAAAGAATTTTACAATGTTGCCATATCAGAAAGAACATGACCAATTATTTAGGCCATTTTGAATATTGATATACATAAAAGTCAAGTTATAATAACCCGTGCAAAATAAAATATTTGTTCAAAAAGGAAAAACCAATTTTGGTTGTAATACTTAAAAGAATTCTATTAATTGACTACTTTTTCATTCTTTAGCCTGCTGTCCTATTCTTTTTTGTTTTTATCCCATTCACCTGATTCCATTCTATTAATAACCAATCATTTTATTTTTAGGTTTTTGTTTCCTCTATTTCTGTAGGCTTTTATTAACATTCACAGTTCACTACATCATATTAACCAACAACCGATTATATCTCATGCTGGTCACATCTTACCCAGCTTTGGCGTAATGCTACTATTCCATCAAAAAAGAATTTATCGGGGAGTTCTATGCCTAATACATCTAATCCTTTTGGTGGCTATTATGGGTAGCTATTATTAGACGTCTTCTAAAACCTTGATATACATTCCTCAATATAGAGGGTTTTTTTGATAATGGTATGTCATACTTTGCATTTATGTCTGAGATGTATTTTATGCAATTATTCTTCTGCCTAAAACTTGGCAAAGTAAAATAAAGGAAGGAGTGTATTTTTTTTGCTATGTTGCTATAGGGAGAAAAAAACCACAACATAAAACAGTATAGTCAATTAATAGTGAACATCAATTCAAATTAACACAAATCTATTAAAATTGCTGAAAATTGTCAAAGATATTACAAGTCAATAGCAACAGGATGAATATTACACACTGCTCCAGAAGTGATCAAAAGTAGCTTCCTGTTTTTATAGGACAATTGGTATATGTTATAGTAGACTTGTATCCGTAAGAAAACCTGCTGGTATATTTTAGCTCCTATGGAGCAGGCAATAGAGGAATTCATAGATAGAACAGATATATCATGATTTATATGATAGCCACTGTACCTTACCTTATCATCATATCATGTACCATGTAGCATATCAATCCATCATGTATCTAATATCTATTTATCGTCTGTCTGTCATCTATCTATCATCTCTATCATCAAGATCTAATTACTATATATATACCAAGCTCCGGACGGCTCCTGATCTCCGCTCCTTCCGTCGGGAGCTGGAGGCTTGGCTGTTCAAGCAAATAGGCTGACTCTGATTCTGGGTTTATTATTTATCATTAATTAGTTATTTGATTTAAAGTGCGATTTTATTGTACATGTTTCTTAACTTATGTTCACTGCCCTGAGTCCTTCGGGAGAAGGGCGGCATATAAATAGATGTGTGTGTGTGTGTGTGTGTATAACTAGTGGATTGTGATTTCACTGAACTAGGGCTGCAGAAAAATCTTGGTTTACATAGGAAGAACCTGGCTAAAGAGAAATACACATCAAAGGAAAGGAAAGAAAACATATATATATATATGAGGTTTTCGCGGCTGTTTGTATGTAGGTCTTTGATTATTTGGGTCTTCTCCCGCATAAAATTGGAAGTGTCTTGGCGACGTTTCAACAAAGTCTCATTCGTCATCTTCAGGCTGATGCTTTTGGCTTCGTGCTTCTAGGAGCAATGTGAGATTGCAGCTGTTTCTTCTTTTTAACTGCTGGTGGGGGTGTGAACTGATTGGGTGGGTGCTTGGCTGTGTTCTGATTGGGTGGAGGTGTGCTCTGATTGGCTAGGGGGGTTCTGTTTTGATGGGGGCTTGGTTGTGCTCTGGTTAGTCTGAATTGCAGGGAGATTTGAGCTGGTGAGCTGCATTGCTGTTGTTTGGCTTCGTGTTCATGGCCGTGCTACCTCTTCATGGTGGGTGTCAGTCTGCTTCAGGTATGGATTGGAGGGGCTTGGAGTGGCTAATGATGCAGCTGCAGTCTGGCTTCTGGTCCATGGTCGTGTTTCATCATCAGTGTGGGTTTGAGTCTGCTTTCTGCGTGGATGTGTGGTGGTGACATCCTGTGTCTCACTCCTCTCACCTGTCATTGCTAACCTCTACATGGAACACTTTGAAACCTAAACTCTAGAAAAATCTGAACACAAACCCAAACTCTGGCTCAGATACGTAGACGACACCTTCATAATTTGGCCACACGGGAAAGAAAAACTGAACAACTTCCTTACACACCTCAACAGCCTACACCCCAAAATACACAAGTTCACCATGGAAACAGAACCAAACAACCAACTTCCCTTCCTGGATGTCTTAGTCTACAGGAAATCCGAGGACTCCCTAGGCCATACTATCTACCAGAAGAAAACACACACTAACCGCTATCTGCATGCACTCTCACAGCACCACCCAGCCCAGATCAACTCCATAGCCAAGACACTCATCTCCAGAACAAAATGCTTAGCTGACGAACAACACCTAAAAACCAAACTACACACTCTCACTAATGTACTAACATTCAATGGATTCCAAAGAAATAAGATTACCAACCTAATCCAAAAAGAAACCCCCACTAAAATCCAAGACAATGAACAAGAAAATGACAAAGCCCTCCTCCCAAGCATAAAAGGCACCACAGACAGAATCAGCAAAATCCTCCACAAACACAACATCAAGACAGCAGTCTGCACAAACCGAAAAATATCCACCATCCTAAGGAACCCCAAAGATAAAATTGAGCTAGAAAATCAAGGAGTATATGAAATCGCATGCACTGCCTGCCCCACCACATACATCAGACAAACCAACAGAAGAATAAGTGCACGCATTGAAGAACACAAGAACTCAGTCAGAAAAGAAGAACCAACTTCTTCCCTGGTCCAACACCTCAAAGCTACAGGACATGAAATTGACTTTAGAAAGACCAGAACTATTGCCAAAACTGAACACTTCAACAACAGAATAATCAGAGAAGCCATCGAGATAGAAAAATGCCCACACAGCATGAATAAACGAGATGATACCTCCCGCCTACCAGCCATTTGGAAACTGCCCTTATTGACAAACGAGTCCCTAACATGAGGAATGACACCAGACCCACACTCATGAGAGCCACACAGGATGTCACCGCCACACATCCACGCAGAAAGCAGACTCAAACCCACACTGATGATGAAACATGACCACGGACCAGAAGCCAGACCGCAGCTGCATCATTAGCCACTCCAAACTCCTCCAATCCATACCTGAAGCAGACTGACACCCACCATGAAGAGGTAGCACAGCCATGAACACGAAGCCAAACAACAGCAACGCAGCTCACCAGCTCAAATATCCCTGCAATTCAGACTAACCCGAGCACAACCAAGCCCCTTCCCAAACAGAACACCCCCCTATTCAATCAGAACACAGCCAAGCACCCACCCAATCAGTTCACACCCCCACCAGCAGTTAAAAGGAAGAAACAGCTGCGATCTCATATTGCTCCTAGAAGCACAAAGCTGAAAACACCAGCCTGAAAATGACGAATGAGACTTCGTCGAAACATCGCCAAGACAATTCCAATTTTACGCGGGAGAAGACCCGAATAACCAAAGACCTACACATCCATCTCTCTCTCTCTCTCTCTCTCTCCCTCCCTCTCTCTCTCTCTCTCTCTCTCTCTATCTATCTATCTATACCTTTTCTTTCCTACGAAAAGGAAAGAAAACATATATATATATGTATATATCTTTAGCCAGGTTGTCCATAGTGAGATTGTGTGTGTGTGTGTGTGTGTGTGTGTGTGTGTACACACACACCATGGACAACGTTCCTCCAGGCTGTTCTGTTCTCTACCATCCTCTGGAGTCCATCCCATTCTTCTTCTGCCCTCTATCTTTCCCAGCATTAGGCTCTTCTCCAGTGATTCCTTCCTTCTCATTAGGTGGCCAATATATTTGAGTTTCATCTTCAGGATCTGGCCTTCTAAAAAGCAATCAGGGTTGTTCTCCTCTAGGACTCACCAGTTTGATCACCTTGAAGTCCAAGGGACTCACAGGAGTCTTCTCCAGCACCATAGTTCAAAGGCTTCAATTCTTTGGTGCTCAGCCTTTCTTATGGTCCAACTTTCACAGCCATATACTGCAACTGGGAAAATCATAGCCTTGACTATATGCACTTTTGTTGGCAGGGTGATGTCTCTGCTTTTTAGTATGCTTCTAGATTTGCCATAGCTTTCCTCCCCAGGAGCAAGCATCTTTTAATTTCTTGGCTGCAGTCTCCATCTGCAGTGATCTTGGAGCCCAGGAAAATAAAATCTGTTACTACCTCCACTTCTTCCCCATCTATTTGCCAGTAATTGAGAGGGCCAGATGCCATGATCTTACTTTTTTTTAATATTGAGTTTCAAGCCAACTTTTGCACTCTTCTTCACCAGCATCAAGAAGTTATTTAGTTCCTCTTTGCTTTCTGCCATTAGAGTGGTATAATCTGCATATCTGAGGTTGTTGATATTTCTCTTGGCAATCTTAATTCCAATTTTTGATTCATCTAGCCCTGCCTTTCTCATTATGTGTTCTGCATATATGTTAAATAGGCAGGGTGACAGTATACAGTCTTGCTGGACTCCTTTCCCAATTTTGAACCAATCAGTGATTCCATGTCCAGTTCTCACTGTTGCTTCTTGACCCGCATATAGGTTTCTCAAAAGACAAATAAAATGGTACTCCCATCTCTTCAATATATATGTATTCTGTTGCTGGATCTCAATTGAGTTTTAATGTCACCTTTGTTCTGTAATAAGAGCTTTAGTTTACAAGGATTACAATTTATAATCTCAGATTCTACATTCTATTGGTTAATAATCTTGTAAGGTTATCTTCAGAAAGATTCAGGCTTAAATGAAATGTTGGGCATTCTTCTCTAATGCTTTTTCTTCTTTATTTTCTTTAACAGGAAAAGAATGCATTTGAATAGAAGAGAATGGAAAAGAGATTGCTTTACCCTTTTCTTTCTGTTTCGATTATCAAGCTGCTTCCTGTATTCATTGTACATTTTTCTATACAGCTGAAAGAGCAATTTAGGAAAGTTGATTTTGAGCTGTAAAGGTGTTGGGATGGAGAGAGAGCAGACTCCTTCCTGAATAGTCCTCTGCCATAGGCTGCTTTGCATTTAAAAAGAAGGAAAGAATTGTGTGTAAAACAGCAATGCCCATAATAGTGTTGTGTGAGTCTAAGTTCACAGAACAAATGGAAAGAATAGAACAAAAAGGTAGGTAATGATAACTAGTATTAGTTTTTCCTAATTCTTGATATACAAAGGGAAGGGTTTTCAATCTTGTCTGTCTTATTTCATGCACTGATAGAGTAAGTATTCCAAGTTTTGAAAGGAAAGCCGATAGCCTCTGACAGATGGAGGCTAATATGCCTTTTAGTGCAAGGGAATAGTTGATTCTGTGGCATGAAATCAAATTAGGGCATCTGTAGCTGGCAGGGTGTCATTCAGATTCACAATTTGCACATCAAAGGTATAGCATTATTGGGCACTATTCTTTTCTTTTATCTTTACCCGTATGTTAGCTCTACTTTTATTTACTTATTTTAACCGCAGCACTGCTCTGTTCAATCTGCTAGGAGAGGTTTATGAACTGGATCTGGCAGGTATTAAAATGTGTAGATACAGTCTTGCTGATTTCTCCAGAGACATGAGCAAATAGTGTTGTTGGACCCATTTACTGTGAAGGAAAGCACAAACTGAGCTATTTAGGGAGAAGAATTAAAATGCCAACTCAAGTTTCAGCCAATGCAACACAAAACTGCAATGCACATTATAAGCTAATACACTTGAATAACAATTCACTCAAGTACTGGCCCTGATGAAATATTTCATGAATGATATAATCAAAACAGTGTAAGGGTACCCAACAGTTTAATTAAACTTCTCCTTTCACATTTGTTTCTACAGTCTCCAGCACTTTTATAGCTGAATTGCATACACATCTAGTCAGAAGCCAGTCACATTGAATTCAATGGAAATTATTCCCAGGAAATGATATGTATACAGTTGTAGCCAAAATGTTTCATTATTTGTGTAACCAATCTTAATTTACCCATGTTTGACTATTTGGGGCAGCAGCTGAACTGAAGCAATACCTATTACTTAAATTAATAGTTAATACTTAGCATAACCCCCCAAACTGATATAATTATATTACTACCTTCATGTCAGAAGCACCTACCAAAGCACTTCTGGGTTGAAAGGATTAGTTGATGACATCACTGTTGCTCAGGGGATGCCCGAGGTGGCTCCCTTCATGTCACCGGTATTTTCCCACTGAAATGGTATCTATTTATGCACTCAAATTTGCATGCTTTGAACTGCTAGGTTGGCAGGAGTTGAGACAAATTGATGGAGCTATAATGTCATTCAGCCCACGCGCTCAAGTTTAGAACTGCTGAACTGTCAGCTTTCAATGACCTTCTGACTTAGAGCCCTAACTATATGGGCTCTAGGACTTAGAGCCCTAACTATATGGTCCCAGTATAACTAGTGGACTAGTTATTATGTATGTGTGTATGCAAGTCTTAGTCCAGCCTTAGTTTGCACTCATTTTCCCATAATTAATTGAAAATTAAACTTAATTTAGTTTAATGTTAAACTGTTGTTAAAATGGAGTAGGATTAGGATTCAGATGACCAAAAGTGAGAGAAATTTAAGAAAAGTTGGGATTTTTTTAAATGTTGGCATTATGTCCATATTTGGGTATTGAAGCAAAACACAAGTGAGCTATGCTTACATGGAGAGAATCAAAAACCTGGCACTGTTTATTAGGTATTAAGAAAATTTAGATTTAGGACTGTGAATAGTAAATACTTCATTATACTTAGCAAGATTGTAACACACACACACACACACACACACACACACAATGTGGGGAAAGGGAAGGGAAGGGGAAGAGGAAGGACAAGGACAAGGAGTAGTAAGTAAGAAAGAAAGAGAGCGAGAGAAAGAAACTCATATATGAAACAAACTAGTATAATATATAAAATGATATCTTTGAATTAAATTATTAGTATTCTGCCATCCATATTACTTTTTAATCCTCCATACAATATGGGTCTCCTAGTAGTAAAATGTTTGTTCAAATAGAAAGAGATGAATTCTTCAGATTGCTGAAGAATTACCAGAATGTGAGTGTTCCTCCAGTCTTGCAATATCAATTTTAATTTGAAACTGTACCAGATCTATTTTGATTATCCAAAGCAGTAGAAATAACTTTAAAAAAACATAAGAATTATCAAAACTTGCTGACCTCCAGAACAAAATTAACATGTGAAATTAGTTGCATTCATAAGGGAGCCATTAGGATATCTAATGAATCTTGAAAAGCTCTGAATGCAGGAAATTTAAAGTAAATGCACTGTCAAGAGATCCTCCTGATGTATGCTCCTATGGCAGTAATTCAAATAGGTTTCTGTAAATCAGTTGTACATGTTGTGATTTAGACAACTACACACTTGCATTTTAAAAAAATATATTACAAATTTATGAGAAACATTTTAAGGATTCAGTCATGACAGCCGAATAGAATTATTCAGGCAGCATAAAATATCAAACATTAAAGTTAAACAACATATTGCACTCTAAATACCTTATTTTGTGATAGAATGTTCTTATATTCAGGTTGCCTGGAACTCAATTAGAGTAAAGATTATTAGATTTATTTATTATAAAATGACTTGTATAACAAAATCTGGATTTATAACATCCATTTCCGAACTGTTTTGTTGAAAGTATAGCAGGCTGATTGATTTACATATAACACAATTCTCTTGACATGGAAACTTCATGGCTATCACTATGCACAGCTGCTTCTTTCATACCTTACACATTAATTGTCATAGATCCATGGACTATTTGAAATAAAGTTCACTTGGAACCGATGTTCAATCAGTAATTATGAAAAAAGAGCTGCAGATGCTAGGAAGCTACTTGAAAGTGTTGGGCATTTGCCATATCCAGAAAAATGATACACCTTGGATCACAAGCAACCCCCCATTGGTCACTGGCCATTTTGCTTCATTCAAGCACACTACAATTTGCATCCAGTGATGGAAACCACTGTATAAAAAGTGCTCTTTCATAGAGAGTTGATACGAGCAGCACTAATTCCTTCACATTCAAAGAGTTGGGTCAATTGTTAATGATGCTTCTGTGTTTTTCAGAAGAAATCATGTCCTTAGAAATTTATTGAAGTTCTGTTGTGTGTCCTACTGATATCTGATGTGCATTTAGTGAAAGCAAGAGAAAGAGCAGCTTGTGTTCTCAGGAAACAAATGCAATGGCTTTAAGGAGTTTCAGGGAAGTGCTATGATTGAGTGTGCACTTTGAAGTACCTTCTGGGAATCAAACCAGCAAAACACAACTTCAGTAAGTTGCTTCTCTTTAAAGAGGTAAAGCAGTAAAGATCTTTCTCTGTGGCTTAATTATACTGTATAATGATTATTTCATTAGTCTCTTTTTGCTAAGTCTTTTTACTAAGTCTCTCTCTCTCTCTCTCTTTCCCTCTCCCTCTTTCTCTCTCTCTTCTATTTCTCTTGTTTGCTATTCATCTAACCTAGATATATTTCTTACAAATATATTTCTAAATAATGCTGAATAACCTTACAAATACATTGGTCACTGTGAAATAAAAGAAAAACATGAATCTTGCTTGCCCCAAAAGACATAGTTAAAATAATAGTTAATAATAGTAGTAACAATATTCAAGACTGGGGTCTTGATGAGGCTTAATTCTCTATGCATTTTCCAGCTTATTAAGTAAAGTATTTTCTTAAGATTTCATATTTTCCATTCTATTATAGAAACTGGGGGAAAAAACTATCATTATATTATAGCTATAATACATTGCTTTTGTTGTTACACTGCTTTGTTGTTGATGACAATGTTAATGGTTGAAATATAGGCAGAACTGGCAGAAAAACTGTGACGTCTTTTTTTTTCTAATGGATATATGAAAGCAAAGCAACAGTTAAAAATATTGACTGCTTTGCAAGTAGGATATTTTATAAGACTCAGATGAGTTATTTCCTACTTGTTTTGAAAATAATTCAGTTCATGTCTGAGTGCATCCAAATGAGTGGTGGAAAGCAAGAAAATCAATTTGCTGCTTAAGTGTACTAAAGCAAAATAAAAATATGTAATGTTACCTGTTTGTCTGACAAAGCCTAATTAGTGATAATTTTAATTTTTAATTACTGCCTTCTGAGGGTATTTTCTGAAAAAGACTGTGATGGTAATTGTGCAAAAATGGGCTGCTATGGGGGTGGGAAGGATTATGCATTTGAATTATCCTTTCGAATCCTCAACTTTCCATTCAATAGTCAGACAAAGATAGCCTACTGATTGCAATATAAGAGATATTCATATGCATGCATATAAACACAAGATAGACAGTAATGAATGATCCAGTATCAGTTCTTCTAGACTATTCGATGGCTCCTTAGATTACTTCTATATCACCAATTAATGACAATCTACGCTAAAATGTCCTAAACATCATTTAGGTAGGTACCAGGGATAAGAAGGTTTCTGGTTTAATCAGAGGAACACCAATCAGACCATTACTCTCATATTCATAGCAGAGACTATAATACAATGTCTAGAAACTATAATACTTCCACACACATACAACCCAAAGTATGAATCCTGTATGTAAATGACACCTTCATTAAGCAACAAATATATAATTACCTGAGGGACCATTTTTTTCCCCCAAAAGTCTCTACCTATCCAATTTGATCCAGCAGATTGGACATGCTGCAGATCCTGTCAGCTGAAGAGTGCCAACTGATGGGAACTATAAGATGGACCTTCTCTGCTATGGGCCCTGTTTTATGGAATATTCTCCTCTTGGAGATTAAAATAGCCCAATCCTGTTAGCCTTTTGCAAGCTTTTAAAATGTGTCTATGTACCCAGGACTGGGACTTCGAATATGTTTAACATCCTGTTTCTTGAATATAGTTGGTTGTTAGTTGGTTAATTACTTTGGCTGCTGTATGTATTTTCTGGATGTTTTCACCATATCATTGTTTTTAATTGTTTAATAGTTTTAGTTTTGTATGCCACCCAGAGCCACTTAAGTTGTGCAGCTATAGAAATTGAATGAGTGAGTGAGTGAGTGAGTGAGTGAGTGAATGAATGAAGAAAAGCAAGGCAAGACATGAAACAATATTTTCAAAGGAATAAAATTCATAATAGAGGAAGAAAACAATACCACGGTACTCTTCCTGATATCCTCATCAGTAGAAGAAATGACAACAAATAGAAACACAAATCTAACAAAAAGCAACCAACACTAACCAAACTAACCATTGTCAAAGTAACAATCCAACATCCCACAACAGGAATTGTGTAAGAATATTATTCAAATGAACACAAACATTAACCAAAACACCAGAAAAAAGAAAGTGACTGCCTTTCTTATATGTATATGTATATATATATGTATTAAGAAAATGGTGGTAAATGTTGAATATGATGACAAAAAATTTGTACTCAGATGACACACTGATTGAATAATGATGTATGGCTTGTTTAAAAATAAAAATAAAAAACGTTTTTTTAAAAGTGTCTGGCCATCAACCCACTACAACACAACCAATTCAAGCTACAAAAGAATAACACTGTCATACATCAAAAACATCCCAGAAACAACCATCAGATTATTACAACCATATGACATTACTGTAGCATATCAACCAATTAATGCCCTCCAAAACATTTTAAGTAAATCAAGAGATCCAGGGTCTGCAACATAAAGTGTAAGTAAGGACTATAACAACTACTGTGTAAGTCAAATAGCAGAAGACTAGCAAAGCATATTAGAAAATACAATGAAAACTCCATAATCTCATGCAAATTTAACCATACTTTCAACTTGAGCATCCTAGACCAAACTAAATCCAAAACTGCTTAGGAATTTCTGGAAGGTTGACATTAGCCATCAATATGCACATAGAGATGAACTATATTTACATGCTATTCAAAAGAGATACTAAAAAGCTAAGAAGGAAAAAAAAAAGATCACAGCAATCTTATCTAGTAGCCTGTAGCCAGACAAGCATGGATTGACACATGTAAACAATCAAATAGAATACAATACAATACCCTAAATCAAGAACTAAAGTATCAAGGAGAAAACTACATTCCCACCAAAACTGGCAGTGCAAGGTACTGTATATAAGCAGGGAACAAATCCCACACTTACTTGTAGTAATGATGTTACCTAGTTGGCTAATGAAACATCTGCAAGCAAATAACCAAATTCAAAGAAGACCAAATACCCTGCAGGATAAGACTGCCATGTCCAAAAATCAATCCCTTACTTCGGAGGACCCCAATCTCTGGTCTGTGGACCGGCATTGGTCATTGGCATGCCAGAAACTAGGCCTTGCAAACAAGCAAATCCCCATCCACAGGATGCGGGCAGCACACAAAACCATGCCTCTCCGGTCTACTGAAAAACTTCTTTTCACAGAATTGGTCCCTAGTACTCAAATAAGTGTAAGAGACCTTATGCAGACAGGCTGTCCACAATGTTCAGTGTGCATTCAAGCCCAAGATTTACATGATCTTCTACCAAGATCAACTATATTTCCATTAACCTTAGTGTGTGATTACTGTTTCATTGTAATTTGTTCTATGGTTAACAAGTATCTGCATTTACAGGTGTTTTCTCCTACAAGGATGCTTGTTTGTTTGTTTGTTTAGCTGATGATTTAATGGGAGCATGGATGATCTTAATCTTGCAGAGCTTTGCGTTTTTAGTGCAGTTCATGCTAGGACAGAGAGTACCAGAAAGATCTGAGAAAACTACTGTAATACAGCTATTTGTACGAAAGCGAATTTGGAATGAAACTTTGTGAATTTGCATATTTTTAATATTGGTTAATTTTAATTTTTAATTTAATTTTTAATTTTAAATTAGATTTATATGCCGCCCTTCTCCGGAGACTCAGGGTGGCTTACAATGCGTTAAGCAATAGCCTTCATACTTTTGTATATTTACAAAGTCAGCTTATTGCCCCCACAAACTGGGTCCTCAATTTACCTACCTTAGAAAGGATGGAAGGCTGAGTCAACCTTGAGCCTCAAACTCACATAATTGCAGACAGCTGGGTGTTAATAACAGGCTATCTAGCCCATCGAGCTATCTGAGGCTCTTGGATGGATGCTTATGCAATTTATGCAATGGATACTTATGCAATTTAATTATGCAATTTTATTTGAAATTTATATAATTAGGTGAAGGGAGCTATATATTCAAACTACTCTCAAACTCTTTCAAATGAACCAGACTATTGTTCAATGCATCTTGTTTATTGCTGCTATTGTTGTTGTTTCTTCTGAAAATAATTGTGATAAGGAAGTTTTGAAGAGTCACATCAGATAGTGCATCTATTTCACAAAAGTAATAAATATAAACTGAAAATCAAAGATGTCAGAGCGGAATATTGGCAGAGTGAATTGCTTCTTGATTCTCTGAGTGCCAGTGCCAAGCTAACAAGTATGTTTGAAAAATGAACATAGGGATTGGACAAGAACTATTTCCTTGTAATATGATGAGACAGCAAAACAAAATGAAGTTTCACAAGTCTTGATCATTTGATTCTTGTTCTTGACATCTCATTTGTCAGGCTCAGTAGCAACGACTTAATAACTTACCATGCAAAGATTTTTGTCAAGTAAGTGGGAAATAAAAATTAGAGTTACAGTTTAAATTACTTGTACAGAATTTCCACTGAAAAGAACTGATCCCTATTATTGCTTGAAAAAAAGTACATGACACAATAATTCATACTATCCAAATTAAAGTTTAATTTATTGTGCTTTCATTTTATGTACACAAAGGTGTCTGCAAAGAAGTGCTGGACTGCCCCTGGGAACTTTGTAGGACAGAAAGAGAGGAAGCTAACTACCAGATTGCAAGGACACAGAGCAATCACATGAGGAGACCCAAACTCATTGGTAGCCTCACATTGCAATGAAAAAGGATATACAGTACATTAAATTTTTAATCTACTAACATGTTGGGTAAGCAAGTACAAAAACAGCCAGGAAAGTGATTGAAGCATGGGATTGAAGATTGAAGCATGGGAAGTGGGCCCCTCATCAGTCAACAGGAGTGCTGATTTACCACCAAATTATCAAGTACTTTGGAAATGAGGGCTTGACAGCACAAGGAAACAACAGCCAATGACTTAATAACTGGCCATAAAGACTCCAGTCAACAACTAAAAAGCACACACGCTGCTAGAGAGATTTTTTCTGACGATGAGCTCCAGCATGAATCTGAAAGCTTGGAAGACTAAACCTCTGATCCCAGTGACTGACCCAGATTGGGTCAGTCAGTTGCCTTCTGGCAGAAGATACAAAACAATTAAAATTCCACACATTTTCTGAATAGTTTTTAATCCCAGAGCTATAATTGCACTCAACAATGAACAATGGTCTTTGGGTGTAAGTGAATTTTGTTGTATGGGTATACTGTGTATACATGTACAATGATAATAAAGTTTTTGTTTGTTGTTGTTGTTGTTCTTCTTCTTCTTATTATTATTATTAGTAGTAGTAATAGTAGTAGTAGTAGTAGTAGTAGTAGTAGTAGTAGTATTGGATCCAGCAATATTATCCTGGGATACATATATTTGCCTTCATTTGTAAATGCTCTCTATGTGTATGTGTGTTTGCAAAGATTCAATGAAATAACTGGAGAGCTTTTAGTTCAGTGGTTACGCTCCTTGTTGTTAGATTATTGAGATTATTTCATTGTGTAAACCCCCTTTCTTTTGTCTGTCTTGGTGAAAAAAGTGAACCAATTTTATAATTTGAGCAATGATTATAAAAGACATTGTGGTTACATTTACAAAAAATTACAGTTTAAAGAAAAAGAAACAGCAACTTGAGTAATCTTACATAAAATACAGATGCACAACTCTGTCATGGTGATGATCACCAAGATATCAATGAATTTTTCCAGATGATAACAGTGGGACAGAAAAATTAAACACAAAGTAAATGAACCAAATCTTGTGACAGCCTTGTCATAAAGGTATTAACTACATTGGGAACAACAATACTGCTTTTGTTTATATGTTTGTTTATTGAATTAAATTACATCATATTTAGATTTTATTTTGGCCCTGCTCAAAGTTTGGAGTGTGCCCCTATCATGTCACTCCCACAGTACAGATTATGTATTGTAATATAAAATGTAAAATTCTTACAAGATTTCCAGAGGCAAATCTCAAACAATTTGGTAATTTGGAACCATTATAGATAAATATTGGTTCCCATACTATAATGATGCAATAGGACCTTTATGTGCTATCAATGAACTCTGGATCACACAATTGGAATTACTAATTTACCAATTTTTATAGGAATTTGGCATATAAAAGAAACTCCATTTTCCAGTGGAATCAATACTTGAACATAAACAAAAAGAATGCTAGACAGCTGACAGTAAGAAAACTGTAAATCCGGCACATCCAACCCTTTTCAGGATGAGAGGTAGCTAGCCATCTGATGCCACAAAATTTGGACAAGAACAGTGAACATTTTTAATTCAATTAATATGTAGACAAAATTAACATTGCCCACATAATTCATACATTTTAATGGAACAATAAACTGATAGGAGTTCAAGTGCCTCACTTAAGGCTTTCAGAACTATGGGTAAACTGCATCTACAAAGGACATCCATGCTTTAGATAAAAGAAATCTGTCTAGGAAGAGGAAATCCTGTTTATGTCCTTGCTGCCACAGATTTAAGTGTGGGAATAATAAGTGTGGTTATCCACATAATCTTTGATTTAGAACCAATGTCATGGAGCGGACTGGATACTAGGGAAATTGATTGCTTACATAATTGTTATAGATCTGATTTTTCTCTATGTTTCATTAAAGCTATTGTTAGCAAAAAGAAGTGCTTTACCAATTTAAAGGAAGCTTATCATATGCTAGAGGATTCATTTTTGTATTCATGTGACTGACTGTATATACAAGCTCAAGGCCAACTCAATCAATCAGAGAAAGATAAAAATTTGTCAACCAATAAAAACATCAGTTGGAAGATTTCCTTACTATACCAGCAATGACAGATGGTGTTCCCATCTGCAGTTTCTGATGCAAGTATTTTAATATACACTGCCCTTGTGATCCACACCCGCTCTTAGATCTCAGAAGAGCTACTTAAAATACCTCCTTCTTCCTCCTGATTACAATAATCAGGATTTAATTTAAAAAGCAAAGGCTTTTTTGTTGAAAGATAAGAAAACAATGCAATCCTATTGATTATCTCACTAAACATCTGCCTGTAACGGCATTAAATTTTAATCTCTTCATTTGGAACAGTTTATATGGCCTTTCAGAATTTGCTACAGGCAAACACATGATATAACATAAAGTAGGATAACTTATGTATTATTACAGCTCCATTGTTTTTTCCCAGTTATATCTAAGACATGTCTGTCACCATAGAATTATATTTTCATTTTTATTTTTGTCCACCATTTCTTTTCACAATTATAACTTTTGAAACAGGTTTGAACTGGGAACAGCATAAACTTCTATTATTTTTAAAGGTTAGAAAACAGATCTATAAAAATCAAAGTACTGTTGTAATATATATTCTTCAATCCATGAAACTCAAATACATATTGAGACCTCAGGCAATAATGTCAGGAAAAAAATGAAGTGTGATATTTTTATTATCAAGATTTTTTTTCTAAACATATTTATTTGAAAGCATATTGGTGGGAATAACTCTTACTGCTATCTATTACCGGTAAATGTGTGAGCACAGGTGATCTCAAATCATTCTAGAAAAGTATTCCAATAATTTGCAGAATCATAACTTGGCATTATAAATCTTTCCTATTGGAAACAATATGAAAGTGATAGGTAATCATCATCATCATTACCCTTACTTTCTTTCCTGGTAGAACTGAAATGACAAGGTTTTGAAGCAGTTTTGGCAGATGAAACTGGAGGGGCCCGTTTTCCCTCTTCCAAACGATTACTCGAATGTCTCTTCCAAAGAAAGCTCAGAATAAAAGGAAAGAAAACATGTTTTTATTTATTATTTATTTTGAAGATTTATGTAAATAATTGTGACTCTCAGTAGTATAAATTAATCCCAAAATAAAATTGCAAATAAAAACATACAATATTCTAAAAGTAAGATGAAAGCCACACACCAACATATGAACAATACAGAGGAGGCTTCACCAATCATAATACACTATGTCTCTCAGAAGACAGGCTCATCAATCATCCTGGTTCCAAATTCTGAAGAAAAGTTTGAAAGTGTTCTTGCTATGTTGGCAAATCTCTAACCTTTTATCTTTTTAGGGTAGTTTCTTTTGTGGGATATTTTTATTTCTACTAATGGAAAAGACTATACTGGAAAGTCAAGAAGAGAGAGGAAGTGCAGGGGAGGAAGCAATGATAAACCACTTCCATATTTTGGGAAGTCAACTGCATGTAGATATCCATTAGTAAAATAATAAAGCCAACATCTATAAATGTGAAATAAAAAAGATTCCAATATTTGCACACTCAGCAGTCAACTCCTGTCTTAAGTATCATAAACTGCAACAAATAAAGTCAAACTCTATTACTGCCATTATGGGACATAAGTGTTCCGAAGAAAGGCAACAAAAGACAGGAATGGAATTTCACAACTAATCAGTTCGCTACTAGCTTTTACAAGGGCCATCATGGTTCACATGGTTGGCACATCATTGGAACACCAGAAGACCATTGAGAGGTTGGTTAAGGTGCTGCCTGAAAGCCAGGAGATTGAAAGGTCTAGTCCCACCTTAGACCTGAAAACTCGCTGAATAATTTTGGGCCCTACCCATCTCTCAGGATTTTTGTTTATGGGGAAAATAGGAAGAGAAAGCTATGATATGCAGCAAATACATTTAATAAATAAATATTTTTTCTGCCTTGAATTATTTGTAAAAATAATAAAGGCAGGATACAAATAAATAAAATAAACCAGATAAAAACTGTAAAGCGCAGAACCTAAGTTTCTTGGTAATCCAGGCCCTGTTTCTAGACAATATAATTTAAAAGGAAGAGATATATCCCTATGGAGTCTTCAAGAATAGGAAAATTGAATCTCTGAGGGATTTATTAGCATCCAGAATCTCCTGTTTATCAAAAAGCAAAACAGTGCTGTTTGAACTTCCCAAAATTCATAATTTACAAGCTCGGCAGAAAATTGCAATTGTTATATTAGTTTTCTGGAAAAAAACCCAAAAAAGACCCCCTTTTTAATCTGTGATTTTGTTGATACAAACAGGAATTTATGAAATGAAGTGTTCCACCAGTGCATAACTCCCTTATAGTGGGATACAAATTATGAGTTACCTGTTTGAAATGAGCATAAACATGTTTAGTTTATAAAAATATATTAGTCATTAGAGTTACACTGACTGTCAAAATAACACTTCCATTGCTGTATCTATCTAGTTGAAAGAAATAGCTCTTGCTTTCTTATAATAAAAATAAGCACACAAGTTGCCAGCTTCTTATTCTGAAAGCTTTTGACACTTGCATATATTTACATCTTGCACATGCTTTATTATCAGTCAGGGATAAAAGCTTTTCTCTGTTTTTTTTTCCCTAAAGGAAATTTAGAGTTCTTTTTAGTACTCATGAAAATGAAGAATGTATAATGCTGATGTTATTCATGCAAAGTTAAGGATAAGGCTGCTAAACAATGTTGCAGTTGAACCATTTTTACTGCTGGTTACTTGACCGAAAGTGTAAGTTAGTACATATCTAAAGACTGAAAGTAGGATTTAAAGACTCCCCTGATGTTTTTTGTTTACATCTCTCTTATTTAAGAGGCATACATGACCGGAAGTACCATCATTAACTGGGAGAATGTCTTAAATATAAAATGTTTCCATTCATAATTGCAATTCTAATAGCACTTAGACTTATATACTGCCCCATAGTGCTTTACAGCACTCTCTGGATGGTTTACAATGTACAATATAGTCCCCAACAATCTGGGTCCTCATTTTACTAACCTCAGAAGGATAGAAGGCTGAGAACTGCAAGCACCATCAGAATCAAACTCCAGGCTGTAGCTCTTTGCCTGAAATATTGCATTCTAACCACTGCCACCAGGACTCCATAAACTTATTAATTTCCTTCCCTCACTTATCCTAGTTTTTAACACCTATTATACATACTCTGCAGTTATATTTCATACAACCTTCATTATTTGAATTTCTTTTCAGCAATAAGTCAAAGTTGTCAGAGATTCAAAGGTGTGCAGAATTTGTGTGTGAAACAAAGTTCATCAACAGTAAATGAGAGGTAATGTAGTGTATCATTTTCTAGAACTTGGAAAGGATCTGAAATATTTTGTCAGGCCTGGAAGCCATCTTTTGCATTAGGCCTTCAGACCTGCCACATTTACTACTGTGGGAAACTGGGAGGGGGGATTGTATGGAGCATTTTGGTTATTATATAGCCATAATAACATTCCTTTCTCAGAAAGTCAAGGACAAAATGGCCCTGCATCTGGAATGCTGGAACTGGGAGGCAGCTTCAGTTGGGAGGATGTTTGACTGGACCATGTGATGGACTTCTGGGTGTTGGGTAGGGACTTGAACTTTTCTTTGGGTGGGAAAAACCTGGAAACTTTCAGATTCAGGTTTTCCCAGATGTGCCAATATGACATCTCTAATAAAATATAACTTTGAGGAAACTCAAGTCTCAGAGTTTTCTTTCATTGGGGGTGTTACTTGAAATCCTAATATTAACCTGAATCTGACATATTTTTTCTTCCTATAGAAATTAAAAATAAAAAAAATTCCATAAAGCATAACATCACTTAATTTAATAATGTTCCAAGGGAATATATACTTTTGATCTACCCTGTTATGATCTGAGGAACAGACTATACAATTACATCACCTCATAGACTGAAATATTTATAGTGCTGCAAAATGAAACAAGCCACATTACCTGAATGAAAACAATATATTTGCAATAGCTCTACTGTATAAAACATGAAATATTGGTTTCCAGATTCAGATCAATCATGGCTTTAGTTTTTCAAGAGTGAAAAGATCTTAGCCCCTTTCTACATGCATGGACTATGGTAATCTGAAGACTAGGTCATCAGGGTTCCAAAGGGCATCTGGAATGACATCCCTCCAGATATTCCTACTGCTCCCATCTTAATGACTTTCTGTAAACTGTTAAAAATTGAATTGTTCTCTTAATTCTTGGGATAGGATCAGTGGTGGGATTCAGCCAGTTCGCACCACTTCGGGAGAACTGGTTGTTAACTTTCTGAGCAGTTTGGCAAACTGGTTATTGGAAGAAATCATTAGGGCAGAGAACCAGTTGTTAAATTACTTGAATCCCCCCACTGGATAGGATGATTATCAAGTCCCTACAGTTTTGATATGGAGTTAATCTTCTGATAGACTGTGTCCTTTTCTTGATCATGTGTCATTTTCTTTCCATTTATAAATTGCCCAGAGTAAGCACAAAATTGAATTAAAAAACATGATATGAGGCTTGTATAGGTTTTAAGCCTATACAAGCCACAATTAAATATCACTTTAGTTCATGTTTCAGAGGAAATATTGTTCCTAAGTTTTGTTGAACTAAAACACTAGATCTTAATGGAATCACTAGCTTTCCTTAGAATTCTTCAGATGTTTTTGCCTAAGAAAAATTCTCTAAAATATCTTTTATTTTTCACTTCAGGTTGAGGTTACTAAATGGATAATCAATTCTAATTGTGGTGGTAAAGAATCTAAAACTGAAACTCTGAACTCTAGCTGCTGGCTTTCTTCCCATAAGCTTCCCAGCTTCCTTCAGTTTACAGCTTCATATTCTTTGTTGTTTGGATAATAGAAAGTTCCTCAAAACAGATGCTTCTGACTCAAGCCTAGCCTAAATTGTTTTTAGAGCAAATTTTAATTTATGGAGTTCCTCATTGTATTTATTTATTATTTGTAACATGTATTTGCTGCCCATCTTGTGCCAAATGACTCTGGGTGGCTAACAATATAGATTCATGAACTCATTCCTCATGAAGACATAATGCTTGTCAGCTTTCTTACGTTTCTCACAATTTAGTTCTAAGCAAATATTATTGCCTGTTCTCTTCTCCAGTTTGATAATTTATTCAGCTGTATCTCTAGTCATTTGAGAAGTAGTAACCTCAGTTGTGATTATCTATAGATCAGACAAATTGTTGATTAGCTTTCCTATACTGGTTCTGCTATCAGCCCAGTGCTCTCTTGTTATTTGTGTTTAACAACAATCCTTCTACTTTATTAGACAAAAGAAAAAAAGTAGGATATGCGTCTCATTGGCATCTCCAAAATGATATTTGTAGCCCACAGAGTCTTTTCAGTTGTATTGTCACTTTCCACTTCCCTACCATTTTAAGACAGAAAGACACAAAAATTGTAGCATGTACCAAATAGGATTAATAGTATGGGTTTTTTTTTTTTTTTAAAAAGCAAAGAAAATCTCCCCACACAACTATCCACTCCCAAATCCAGAAACAATTCCAGAAAATCTTGACATTACCATGAAATATAAAGATTCATCTTCCTTAATTCACAGCACAATCCATGCTTTCACCTCCCTCTCCCCCCCCAAAAAAAAGAAAAAGAAAAAAAAATCTACATTAAATGTAGTTATTGCTTACCCATGTTATAAGGAAATTGATTTTTCTGTGTTACTTTTTGCTAAGTAATACTACAAGTCTTACAAACCTGCTTTTCACAACATTGAATCTCTACTTCCAGTCAGGACTACATTACTGGTGGGATCATCTCCTAAAGCTCTTTGTAGGTAAGTCACATAATCAGAAAACTTTTTCTTGGCTCTAGCAATTTGTCAGGTAGTGCAAGCAAGTTAATTGTCACAGTGTTATATCTATACAAAACCAAACTGTCCATTGCTTATTTAAATTGCACTGTAATCAGTGGTGGGTTACTCACAGTTCTGTCTGGTTCTTTAGAACCAGTAGTAAAAGTGGCGGGAGGCTCTGCCCACCCGCCCAGATGTCATAATTGGCAATCTGTACATGTGCAGAAGCTTCTGCGCATGCTCAGAAGTGTGTGCACTCCCGTTGAGAACTGGTAGTAAAGGTAAGTAGAACCCACCCCTGACTTTTCTTGAGATTCTGCCACAACCAGTCTACAATGGTGACAGTTTCGCTTAGAAATAAACTTCCTCATATAGACAAAGCAGGATGTCATTATCAAGATGTTAAATGAATTTCTCATGTCAGACTTCTTCCAAACCTGGGAATGAAAAGAATGATAACTAGCTTTTTCTGAGCTTGTTTCTTTGCCAAATATCTGCTTAAATTTTTTGAGATAGAAATAGTTCATACTGCATATTGCAACAGAATTTATGAGTCAAAATGCTAAACTGTGTCACAAGACCCTAGCCTTATCGGTGAAGTAATATGGGAAATTCCATAATTCCATTTATTTTATGATCTGTGGCAGTGGTGGGTTTCAAATTTTTTTACTACTGGTTCTGTGGGTGTGGCTTGGTGGGTGTGGCATGGCTTGATGGGCAGGGCTTGGTGGGCATGGCAGGGGAAGGATACTGTAAAATCTCCATTTCCTCCCGATCAGCCGGGACTTGGGAGGCAGAGACTAGATGGGGGTGGGGCCAGTCAGAATTTTTATGACCGGTTCTCTCAACTTCTCAAAATTTCCACTACAGGTTCTCCAGAACTGGTCAGAACCTGTTAAAACCCACCTCTGATCTGTGGAGAGAGAAAAAAAATCCTCATTTAATCTTCTTAATAAAATCCTCTATTTTTACTTTTACTATTCCAATGTTTTTCTGTCATTTTAAGCATTCCTCTCCATGTTTGAGTTTTCTGTACGAATAAGCATCTACCTTCACTTTCTACTCTCAGACAGGAATGAGGTCAGTATGGTTAAGTGTGCCAAGATTAAAAATGATACAGAAGAACATCTCTTAGACTACACTTCGAGTAATTAAAGCATGTCTAAGAATATTAACTTCTCTGTACATGTAAAACACATGATTTTCCCCAATTTAATGTAATAAAAGCCTTGTACTAAGTTTCTGCATCACTCCATAGTCTGTAAATTGAGAAGCCATTTGCCTTGTCTTTGTGTGGTTGTAGGAGTCTTAAGGATTAAGTCCATCTTGCTGCAGTGATATTCTCTCTGGTTGTCTTTATTCTCATCATAACTATCATTTCTTCATCACCGAGATGAGTGTATTGATGTAGCAATGGTGGGTAACTGCTCATTCTTACTGGCATTTTAAACAGAAGTTCTTAGGATCTACAATAATGGAAGTAGCTACAAGCATCAAACTCTTCCAAGTTGGATTCTGTGGTCTTTCCTCCTTTGAAGGCTTACCTGCCCCAACAGGCCACTGTGTAATTATGGAAGTAACAGGAGCCCATCCCAGTTTGCCTTTCTATTCCTGAGGGAAATAGTACAGCCCCAAATGCCCATTGACTTGGATGTGCGGTCTATCCTTACTCCCCCCCTTTCCCCCATCCCTCCTCTTCTAAAATGGTGTGTAACAGTTTATTAGCTATGACGCTTTATTTTGCTAAGCAGAAATACTATTTCACTGATGGTTAATCTATGATGCATATATTTATATAAGGCGTTAATCAAGCCATTCAATACAGGCTATGATGAGAGATCTATATAAAGTGCTAGTAATCATATCTTCATTGATAATTCTGTACTGTATCTGAAACTGCCTAGATAACATTTGAGTCTGCTTACACATAACCCTCCTATTTTTTACATACTTGACTAGTAGTGATGTTTGGATCTAGTATAGTAAAATCTATGGAACTTCTGCAGTCAAGCGATGTGTACAGAACTTTGTGCAAAAGAAAATAGATTTCTCCCCATCAGATATGTAATCCAAGCTTAAAATGTGAGATCTTTAACTTTAAGTTTGTTTAAGATAAAATAATGTTATAAAAGCCATTTACAGAATGGCTCTAAAACATGAATCACATACTATCACACAGACCTGCACTCTTGACAATAGCAAAAACAGTTTCTTTTCTCAGCTGCTAATTGCTAACCTATCTAATAGCACCCTCTAGTGTGTGCTCCAGTATTTTTATTTTTTATAAGCCATCTGGACCTTTCGTGCTAATGGTCACCTTACAGTTAAACTGTCAAGAGGAATATATTTATCCCACATCCAACTGTTCTGATTATTTCCCTTCAGTGCTTTGTTTACAATCATTGCTAGTGAAGAAGGATAGAAGCAACATAGGTGCTGTAGAAGATTAGTACTCAGGTTTCATTTGTCATTGCTCTATGAATCTTTGATTCATGTGCACAGAACCATACTGAAAATGAATCCTTCAAGAAAATTGGCAAATGTCTTCAGTGTATTCTGAAATCTGATCAGCAAAAACTGGAGAAAACAACAGTGTTCCCAATCTTAATATTAAAATGCAGCCAGCTGTAATTAACTTTCAAGTGGACCAAATTTTACAGAAACCCATAATTCTGATAAACAAAGCACAGTGTGTTGGCTTTAGTAATTCTATTCTTTTTCATAATTTCCATTATTTATTTGTTTTATTACATGTATTTCTTAAGATATAAACATAAGAATTAGATTACACACCTGCATACCCATTAATTTTCAGATTTATGCATTTTGTTGCACTTAACTTTTTGCATTTAACTTTTTCCATAAATCTTTCAACCAACAACATGGCACTATCTTGGATTCACATCTTTAACTAAATTGTCTCTCTCTTCATATTTCATATTTATCCATGAATACATTAAAAATTGAAGGGGACATAAAACCTCCTTGTGCAACTCCCTGTTCAATGTTAAGCTCTCCATTAGGTATTCCATTTATTCTTATGCTAACTTTACTTCCATCACATTCCACTTGTATTACATTCAGGTACATTAAACTGAGAGGTTATGACTGATCCAATTTAGAATGCAATTCATATCAAAAATGGAAAAACATTGAGATTAAATATTTTAGAACAGGATGCTCAATATCACCAGAACATCTGCTAAGTATAATAGTTCCATCAGCTCCAGCAGCAGGCATCAAGTGAGATTTCTGTAAAATCAAATGATAAAATGGGAAGACAACAGTTTTGCTTCGCTTAAAATAGATTTAGGACAATCAGAAAAATATGGAATGTGTAACTTCTTTGATCACACCTAGTAATACCACTTATTGCAATAGTAATAGCACTTAGACTTATATACCGCTTCACAGTGCTTCACAGGCCTCTCTAAGCAGTTTACAGAGTCAGCATATTGTCCCCCAACAATCTGGGTCCTCATTTTACAACCTTGGAAGGATGGAAGGCTGAGTCAACCTTGAGCTGGTGAGAATTGAACTGCATTCTAACCACTGTGCCACCATGGTTCATTATCTCATTATGTTAGAAGAGTCCAACATATCTGCTATTTGCCTCTTTATCGTTTCTGACTACTGTTATATCTGCTTTATATACTGTATTCACTACCCAGCTTTATCCTGTTACCATTTAAACAGTCAGAGTGTATTCATTCTTATTTCTGACAATTTAACTTGAAGTAGACTTCTATATTTGGACTGCAATAATCCAAAAGACAATTAAATATGATAAGATCAATGAGGACTTTTTTTCAACTTTCTTTTCTCAGGATCACTTCCCACTTTTAAAAATTAAGGAGGGCCCCAAATATTTTGTTGGTATGGGTTATATTTATCAATATTTACCATATTAAAACTGAAAATGGATGCATTCGCTGGCAACATTGTTTTTCATGGTTTTTTGATGGAATTTTAATATTGGCTGGCAAATCATTTTGATTTTATAGAGTCTGGATAGCTCAACAGCAGACTAAAGCCTGTTATTAACATCCAGCTGTCTGCAATTACACCAGTTCAAATCTTACCAGGCTCAAGGTTGACTCAGCCTTCCATCCTTTCTAAGGTAGGTAAATTGAGGACCCAGTTTGTGGGGGCAATAAGCTGACTTTGTATAAAATATACAAAAGTATGAAGGCTATTGCTTAACGCATTGTAAGCCACCCTGAGTCTTTAGAGAAGGGCGGCATATAAATCTAATTTTTTTAAAAAAATTGTGAAACCCTGAGAGTGTCTTGGGGGAATCCAAAGGTTCCTATGACTATTCTTTCAGAAATACTGCATTAGATGATCTTATGGTTATTTGGATGTTGCAGTTTCAATAGGACGATTCCTATGAAAGCACACCAGAATGTTCTAAAAAATGGCTGCCTTGGTGAGAGTTTACACATTCATAAAATCTGGGGATGATTCCTATCATTTCTCTTTTTTTCCCCAGAATGTGTGAACACTTCCAAACAAGGTTCTATGATGAAGTATTTTAATTTTCTATGAAAGGCTGGCATTAAGATAGGTGTTCATTCAGAACTACCAGAACTGTGCTGGGGGAAAAAAGTGTGACTCTTTTTCTGCTCTGTAGTGCTCATTCATATTTGTTCTGATAGCATCCCCATCTTTCTTCAGGCTCATTGAAAGTGTCAGATATGATGTGCTGCTTTAATAAATAGCAAAGAGATGATGTGCTCATGATCACACGAGGTCTGGAACATTTCTTCCAAATAATTTTTGTAATATGTGTAGCCCAACCATTTACTCATGCATGCATAAAACTGTTAAATGGGATAAGTGATTTAAAGGTGTCTCATGAAACAGAAAAGGCATGATACAATCATACTGACTAAAATGTCTGGTACAGATTATTTTTTAAAATTGAAGCCAAGCTTATAAGAAAACTGAATCTTGAACATTTCATTTAAATATTGCTTTTTTTTTAAAGAAAGGAAGTGTATATTTGACATCTGTTTTAATAAAAGAAAGAAAAAAGCATGTAGGTTAACATAAAAACATGTAGGTTAGCATATATATCTGAACACATGTGTGCATATTTTGGAAAATACATGGCTGACTATCATAAGTTTATTTGAATGGAAGGTACAGACTTGAAAAAATGCATACTGATTCATGCACATGAATTTGAACAAAGAATTATTTTAGATGCTGAAAGTTATGGTGTGATTAGATCATGAAGTATTCTAAGGAAATGGAGCAGAAAAAATAAAATGAAAACCAAAATGCTGTATTTCTCATTTTTATTTTAATGAAAAGTACATTGAATCAATACCATTAATAAACTCCTTTGCCTTCCCTTCCTTGTTTTATAGATTTTATGTGGCACATACAGAGATAAAAGAACCCACTTCCCTGTTCTAGGTCACTGTTCATTTGTTCCCTGCTATGAAGGCTATAATAGCGATAATTTAAAATCCAGCCTTATCGACACTTCTACATATGCTTAATTTAGATTCATATAAGTGGCTAAGTTGAGGTCAATGAAACTGCTCATGTGCTGAAAGACAAACATATATGTTGCTATTAAATGAAAAATAAACTTTAGATATCATAAGTTATGCTGATCATAAGATTTTATTCCAACTTCCAGGTTATATTTCTGCTGGTTTCTTTGATGATTAGATATATCTTTTTTTTTAAAAAAAAAACATTTGTTTCTTGTTTCTTTCATAAAAACAAATAAGCACAAAGCACAGAAATTTCCCTATTCTAAGAAAAGGAAAAAATAACTGTACTGCAACCATTTAATGCATACTAATATGATATTAACTAGAAGAACAGGACATTTTCCCCACTGACTCTATGGTACGGAGAATATTTCCTTATTTTTATTACAGATCACTGTATGAGAATAAATTTGCTGATATAACTGTCATAGGGAATCATGAAAATGGTCTTGATATGATCCCCATTTGATGTATATTGATCAGTATTTATTCTAGGTTAATTCTTTTCTATTGTGTTTGTTTGAAACCATTTTAGTGTCTTTTCCTATTATCATGACCCCCACCCCAATCTGAGCTTCAGCATTTGATAGTTCAATGGAATGACCTACATATGGGTGAACTATAAAGCTGGATCTCCGCCCCCCCCCCCCAAAAAAAACCCAGTCTGCATCAGAAGTCACTTTTTAATAGAGCCTCTTATATGCACAAGTTAGATTTGATTGCTTTAGTGATTATTTCTTTTCCTTTTCCTCACCTGTTTGGGATATAGGTTCTCATAAAATGTTCATGAATATGAATTGCTTGTAATAGGAATGTGATTGGATTTGACTAATTTCTAAACCCTGAAGTGAATTGGATTTCTTTGTAAAAAGATAGGATCAGCCAAATGATGCATATTAAATTGAACTTGAATGTTCCTGGAGCATTTTTCATAATCTTAAGATTAAAAATATAGTACACCTTCAAAAATGGATTTATTTATTTTTTTGCCAAACTCTCTATATTCAGGAAAGTGAATAATTTTGTGGCTGAGAAATCTACCTTTAATCATAATATAATGGTTTTACCAAGATTATTCTATTTCAGTCCTTTGGCAACAGTTTGTTGAAATAAATATACTGTGATATTGTTTATAATGTTCAATGATCTTTGGCAATTTTCTCTCTTTAGGATAGAAGTACAGAATCCAGGAAACTTTCTCCTTAGAGCAGAAGCATAGAATTTGGGAGAAATAATGACTTTTTGCTGAAAAATGCCAAATATCTCCCTTTTTTGGGCAATATTAACTTTATACTGCAACAATTCAGTGGTGGGTTGCTACCGGTTTGCCCTGGATCAGGAGTACCAGTAGCGGTGGTGGTGGCAGGAGCCTCCGCCCACCCGCCCGCATGCTTCTGCGCATTTGTAGCAAACTAAATTGAAACCCACTACTGCAACAATTGATACAATTTATTCATAAAAATAATCTAACAGAATCTCTGAGTTGAATAAAAGAATTTACAGGATTATTAACAAGATTTAACCCCATAGACCACAAGTCATTTGGGGGCACTGACCTAACATTTAAGATGATATTTTTATACTCCTTTCATCTGAGAGAGGAAAATAGAAAAGGAAACTTTCCCAGTTTAATTAAATAGAATAAATACCCCAAAATATGTGTCCAATTCCCGTAGCCTGTTGGATTTGGCTTCCATTAAACAGAGAGAGGCTTTTTCCAATCAGTACAATTTCCTGGTAACCTCAGAGACATACCATGTTTTCCCGAAAATAAGACCCTGTCTTATATTTTTTTGAACCCTGAAATAAGTGCTTCATCTTATTGCCATGCGCTCAATGGCTCAATTGGGTTTACCATCAGGGGATGTCTTATTTTGGGGGAAACAGGGTGGTGATACAACTTTTGTTGGGAATGTTTCACAAGAGATCAGCGACTGCTTTTTTTCTAGCATGATCTAATTTTCAGTGTAACCCATAGCCTTGTTATTCCCTGGCTATGATCCATAAAAGTACTAACCATAGTCACTTAAGTGAGATGGCCAGGGACAAAATGAGATGAATGAATGAATGAATGAATGAATGAATGGACAAATGGACAAACAAACAAACAAATCAACCCTGCTTAGTTTCTGAGTTTTATTGGATTCTGCCACCGTCTGAAGCTAAACTATCTTTACAGATTATGCTAATCAAATTTAGCATGGGATAGCATTACTGTGTTTTAACATAATCTGAATCACTAGAGGTTTGTTCCTCCAATGCCTTCCTTTATCCTCCATCCTCCTTCCTCATCAAGATTCATCTTCATTATGCAATCTTATGCAATCATTATGTGATCAAAGTCAAATATCACTTCCTAAATATATAGGAGCTTGTTTTTTAAAAATAGACACTATTTTGCATCAATGTGTTTTGTTTATGAGTTTATCCTCATGAATTTATCCTTTTCTGCTTCTTTTGTATGGAATGGGAATAAGTTTATATGCATTAAATCTAGTGTTAGAAAATAGCACTAAATACATTGCTGCTAATTTACTTGAGCACTGGGAAGGAAAGGGCCTTCTGCTGAAGTCAGTGTTGCTATTATTTGTTTTCTGCTGGCCTAGCTAATGATTTCATCTCTAAAACAAGTAGCCTGAGGTAGATTTGTTCTGCCTTTAATCCAATTTAAAGCAACAAATAAATCAGTCTTGGATCTGCAGACTACTGGTAATCCTAGCTTCTTGTGAAGTATATATTTTAGATCAGTAACACTTGGCATGGATGGAGGTGGTCACAAAAGGCAAGATGGCCCAAGTAGTACCTGCATATATGGTACAAGTACAAAAGGGGCAGGGCTTATGTCCTGAAACTGCTTCCTCCAGCTTGCCTTTCTTGGATTGTTCCCCAATCACTGCAAATGCTATTGCTTCAGTTGCCTCTTCATTCTTTTCACTGCTTGTAAACAGTGAATACAACACCTTTTCTATTACAGTTCTGTAAATGCCATTCAATATGTCTTTTCTGATAGTTGAGTTCTGCTATTAACAGTGGAATGGGTTTAAAATATAAACTCTCTGTTTCCTTTATTCCTAATTCTGTCAGCATTTTACTTCCATATTTCTAGTTTCCAGTTTGGCAAGAAACCTCTGTTTTCTTCCTTTTAAGTCTGAATGCCTAAATAACGTGCCCCATTTTCCAGGTCCTTTAGTTTAATTACAGTTTGGCAGTAATCCCCACTTTCTCTTAACAAACTAAGGAAAGAAATGGGAGGAACAAACAAATATTACTTTTGTCTCTGCATCATCCTTATGCCTAAAACAAAGCAAAAAGCCATATCATAAATATGCATCTTTTGATATGTTGCAATTTTCTTATAATAATGTGATATTTATCTTCTCACCATAAAAAAGTGAGCAATATCAAAAGCTACCTTTCCATGAGCCTATAATAGATCAATTCCAGAGAGATAAGTTTCTAGTTACCCAATCATACCAATTGATTCCAAAGCTGAGGTCAATTAATTATTAGGTGCTGGGCAAGATAACAAGACTGTTCTGCCAAACTCTGCTAGAAAAAATCCAAGCTGTCATTGCCAAGTTAACTTCCACAAGCAAGATGGATTTACCTTTTAAATCAGACCTGTATTCACAAAGAAGCAATTCATTAATACATGGCCACTTATGTAGGTTTGTACATTGTGTGTGTGTGTGTGTGCGTGTGCGTGTGCGTGTGCGTGTGTGTGCGTGTGTGTGTGTGCAAACCATATGGAATAGTAATTTATTACAACTCTTCTAACAGTCCATTAGTCAAATATAACCTTGGAGGTTTTGAATTGTAGGTGAAATTTTCCTTTAATTCCTATTTGCAGTAATGTGTTTTGAATGGATGCCCACAGTAACACAGTGCAAACTGAAAAATATTGCTAATTTTATTATTATTTCTGTATTAATATTATATGTAAGGAACAATATGTAATAAAGCAAAACACCTAAATGCCAAAAATACATCTTTATATCATCTCTAGCTATAAATCACAGAAGAAGTCAGACAGATCAGACAGACAGATAGTGGAAAGTACAGTAAGTAACTTAGTTCAATTTTTCAATGGTGATTTAATGTTTAAACCTTACTTACTAGGGAAGGACAGGCAGGAAAAGGTGCTGGTCATTATGACTTATTATATAACATTTTGACTGTTCATGGACGAATTCTATTACGATGCCTGGAGCAACATCTTCCAATAAAAACTATTCATGTCAGTGTGGAAAGAGGGATCAGTCTAGTAGACCAACGTTTTTAGGTTCCTTAGAGTTTGATCTTCTCTCTGCTATTGCTTAAGAATCATATAAAAAGTCAAACCACATAATAGGGCTCTATAACCTGTTATCCTTCTCTTCTTTTCATCTTTCTCTTCTTTTCATCTCATCTATTACCTTTTTCTTAGCTTCTTACAACTTTGTTGTTTCTTTCTCATGATTTCTGTTGATTGCCTTTATTTAGTATCCTATTGTGATTTGTGTTGTTTGCTTGTTTAGTGTCCTATGACTATCACAGAGTTTGTATCATATGATTTATGATGATTGTATTTTATTATGATGATCATGATTTATCACTTGTTGCTTGTATGTAGACTTAGAGCTTATGCACCAGAGACAAATTCCTTGTGTGTCCAACCACACTTAGCCAATAAAGAATTCTATTCTATTTTATAAATGCTTTGAGAGAGATCATCCGTCAGTTTGGGAGTGAGATAATATTAGGACAATGATGGTACACGTTTTTACATTTCCTCTCAGGCAAATCTAGAAATGCCACTGAATCAATGGTGAAATTCAAATTTTTTTACTACCAGTTCTGTGGCTGTGGCTTGGTGGGCGTGGAGTGGCTTGGTGGGTATGGTTTGGTCAGTGTGGCAGGGGAAGGATACTGCAAAATCTCCATTCCCACCCTACTCTGGGGCCAGCCAGAAGTGGTATTTGCCAGTTCTCTGAACTACTCAAAATTTCCACTACCGGTTCTCCAGAACCTGTCAGAACCTGCTGGATTTCACCCCTGCACTGAATTCTTGACTCAACATCTGAAGGCTATTTGTTTGTTTGTTTGTTTGTTTGATTGATTGATTTATATGCCGCCCTTCTCTGGAGACTCATGATGGCTTATAATGTGTTAAGCAATAAAGAATGGATGTACGAAAACCACTGAAGCTAAAGTGAAGCAAATCAGAATTCCTGTTTGTGTAAAGGGCTCTTGATTAGTTATTACCTGAACTAATCAAGAGCCCTTTACACAAACAGGAATTCTGATTTGCTTCACTTTAGCTTCAGTGGTTTTCGTACATCCATTCTTTAACAGCCTTCAAATGTTGAGTCAAGGATTCAGTGCAGCGGTGAAATCCAGCAGGTTCTGACAGGTTCTGGAGAACTGGTAGCAGAAATTTTGAGTAGTTCAGAGAACTGGCAAATACCACCTCTGGCTGGCCCCAGAGTAGGGTGAGAAAGGAAATTTTGCAGTATCCTTTTCTCCCTTGAAAAAGCAGGATACTTACAAGTCCTTCTGGACTCACAGCTACAGCTACCTAGGCTAGTGAAAACAATGCCCAACCTTAGGTGATTTGAGAGGTGAAGGGTCAGAGACATTCAAGTAATGTTATTGAGTTATATCTTCTATTCCAGGGATCTCCAACCTTGGCAACTTTAAGACTTGTGGACTTCAACTCCCAGAATTCCTTAGCCAACTTTGGCTTAAAGTTGCCAAGGTTGGAGACCCCTGCTCTATTCTGTGAAATAGTCTTTCTGTAAAGGTCAGGTTAATACTTCCAGAAATTGGAAGGCCAATGTTTTTTGGGGGGAGGGGTGGGAAGCTGTTGGAGACTGAGGGTTGTTGCCATTGTGCTTACTGCACTTATTCTATGCTGTTTACAGTTTCTGTTGCAATTTTTATTTTATTTCATTTATTTTAGTTATAGTTTCAAGTGGTAGAATCCCTGATTTTTTAAGAAAAGCTGGTTTACATTTTGTTTTGACTTTCTTTTGGAATAAGTGATCAATGAATTTATTTATTTTTTACCCCAGAAAGTATTGCAAAAGTGTTTCCAGGACACTTAAGCTCCTAACAAGAGACTAGATTAGTTATCTTCATTGAAGGTCTGTGCTACTCTATTCACTTATTTTACTGTCAAAGGAAGGTCTCAAAAACTTCCGTGCATTCTGTCTTTGTTATGAGAGCCATGTCTGTTGGGAACAAGGCTAATATCAATTCTGGCAATAGCCATGGATCTATAATTGGCAGGATGCCTCATCAGCAACAGTTGATGCATCCTGTGTGACCATCTCTTGCAGACAAATGGAGCAAGAAAAATAAATTTGCTAAGTAGAACACCTATGAGATTTGTTTGCTTGCTTGCTTACTTTTTCATCAAGTCACATCTTCTCTTGTTGTTCTAAGAACCATTAAAGCATATAATAAGAGTTTCAACCAATTGGAACCTTCTGTATGCAAAGAGGTGGCAAATCATTTCCCTTCTCCTGCTCTATTATAGAGTCGAGCCTTGAGTTCAGAGGGATGTTTGGAAATAGAATCTTGGCAGAATTGCCTCACAAGGAAAAGTCTGAGATTCTGGTCATTTTCTTAACTGCAAGGCAGATATTGGTCATAAAAATTGGAGAGATTAACAAACTACTAATAGAAAAGAAAGAGCTGATGATTTTGTATGATGCAGTGAAACTTTGGAGAGCAAATGAAAACTGTCTGTACTGTGGCCATTAGGTGCCTATAGTACCTGCTACTTGAAGCAAACTCAGAAAGGTAAGAAAAGTTGACAGTGAAAACTACAGGAAGCCATGTGTATTGAATTCCAAATAACAGGGATGTAGGAGAATTATCCTTTAATTTTAGATATTAAACACCAAACAGCCAGTCACTGCTGCCTCATTTTAAAGCTCAGTCCTTCACCAAAGGTGAAGAAGATGAAAGGAAAGGAATATCCAATTCAAAAGATTTAATTTATGACTGAACTGTTCTTGGTGTTCTCTGAACTTGGTTGTTTGCTTATGGACATTTTATTATGCAGCTAGGTAAGTGTAAGGGAGAGTGGGGATATGATTCCTAGATTAAGATATTGTAGAAGGGACTTGTTAAAGAATATGTGTACATGCATACAATTTCAGAAGTATAATAAAGTTAGTAGTTAATATGCAGAAACTTGACTACATGTTCTGTGATATTCTAGACCAGAATAAAGTAATGTGAAATATTACAACCAGTAACTATCTAACTAGATTGTCAAAGTGCAACAAGAATGTAATAGCATTTATGATATATAAAAAGAGAAGATGGCAGATGAATATATATCCTGCTCAGATTTCCTCTCGCTTTTTGCCACAATGTATCACTTAATATCTTGGCAGGAATATTTCTTACAGCCATTCCTCCTATGCCAGAATAGAATAGAATAGAATAGAATAGAATAGAATAGAATAGAATAGAATAGAATAGAATAGAATAGAATAGAATAGAATAGAATAGAATAGAAAGCAGAGTTGGAAGAGACCTTGGAGGTCTTCTAGTCCAACCCCCTGTCCAGGCAGGAAACCCTACACCACTTCAGACACATGGTTATCCAACATCTTCTTAAAAATTTCCAGTGTTGGGGCATTCACTACTTTTGCAGGCAAGTTGTTCCATTTATTAATTGTTCTAACTTTCAGGAAATTTCTCCTTAGTTCAAAATTGCTTCTCTCCTTGATTAGTTTTCACCCATTGCTTCTTGTTCTATCCTCAGGTGCTTTGAAGAATAGTTTGACTCCCTCTTCTTTGTGACAGCCCCTGAGATATTGGAACACTGCTATCACGGCTATCAAATCTTTGCTTCTATGGATGGGCTTCCCCAAGGCTAATCCTTCTATATCTCAAGGAGAGAGAAAGTGATTTAGGATTATTTCTCTGCCATATTCACTTCCAGCACTTTCATACAGTTGAAACAGACAGTTTTGATGCCAATGATCCAATGGTTCAAAAAAAAAAGTTGAATGAAAGATCTTGCATATATGGCTGCTGATTTTCAAGTACAATTTTCAATGAATCAATAAAAGTTTCTGAAACCCATTTCTCCCAAAGCCTACAGCAATTATATCTAGGTGTTTGTTTGTTTTTTTAACCAAGGAATGTATATGGTTTTTTTATATCATGGAAGGATAGGATAAGAAGACGTTGGATGAAATAAGAAGGACTAAGTTGGTTGAAATAGGAAGGACTAAACCTGTTTTAAGTTAAAATTAAATTGAGTTTTTGAGTTATTTTGAGTACTTAGTACGGCCAGGCTATAATAATGAGACAGCATTGGTTGCACTTATGGATGACCTTTTGAGGGCTTGGGATGGTGGATGGTGTATTCATCCTGACTCTTCTGGAGTTCTCAGTGGATTTTGATACTATTGCTTGGTCAATAAATGCTTCCTGATAGAAGAAGTTGCTGCCTTCAGTCCATAATAAGGGGAAAAAATGATTCAACCAGACAAAGTTAGAATAGAATAGGTTTTTTTTTTTAATTGGCCAAATGTGATTGGACACACAAGGAATTTGTCTTGGTTCATACGCTCTCAGTGTACATAAAAGAAAAGATAGATAGATCTTTTGTTTTTTATATAGCATATGGAAATCTATTTTGAATATTTGGTGTAAATAAAATCAGGTAATGAAGAGAAACTATTAGCTTTTCTGCTTTTAGTTCAGAAGGGAAAAAACTTTCAACAACCATTTAATCATTTGGATTAAAATTGAATATAATCATATTCTCATTAATCTTGTTGAATTTAAGCGAGCAATGGGTTAAGAGGAAAAAACCCTGGAAGGACACAGAATCTAGCATATTGCTTTTTCCAATTATATTAAAATAGATTTAGTCCTAGAGAGTTGGACCTAAAGTTTTTTTTTCCCTCCAGATGATGAAACTGAGAAAGGCAGTTGCTAAAGATTTCCATGGGGAATCTGAAATTCAGTAACAATTCAATAGAAAATGACAAACATTATTGCCTTCCTAAAAGAAGAGAGAAAAGAAAAAGAAATAAAAGAGAACTACTCGGAGCTATTTTAGCCTAACCCTACTGAATATGCATATATTTTGCCTATTTGGTATCCTTATGTATCACATCTTTTCTCCTTATTCTATTAAATAGGTTATTCCTGTATGGTAAAGAAGTAAAATAAATCCATTATAAATTTCTATTAAAATAGATATGCAAGATCTATCCAGACTGATTCTGTGTGTAATAGATGGAGTTTCAAAAGTGTGCTATGCGTCTGACCTTTTCTATGTATGTTTTTTTTAAAGAAATATGGCATCAGCCTTTTTTTTTTTTTTTAAAAAAAAGCAAAACAAGATTGCATGGGGAATTCAAACTTACTATACATCCATTCAAATTAATATCAGGGGAAGGTATATAGAAGCACTCTAGATGCTGTGGGAACTGTACATAGAAATAAATATGAATATTTAAAAGTTTGTTCATGATTCTAAGAACCCAATAAATACCTTTCTAATATATAACCCACCACCACCACCATCATTATCCGTGATTTAATATCTATAGCTCTGTATTTCTAAGCATTACCATACCAATGCCCAAAGTTGGTTTAAGGTAGGTGGCATCAAAATTGAATAAATAAGCTAATTCACAACTTCTTGTTCTTGTCATCAGCCATGATTCAGTCATGTCCAACCCTTGGCCACTCTATGGATCAGTACTCTCCATGCCCTTCTATCTTGCACACCACCTTCAGATGCCCCATAGTCATCCTAGTGTCATCCTTTATAATACCCAGGTGCTAGGGCAGTCCCTTCTCCTTTTTCTGCTGATCAGCATGATTGAACTTTTCTAGTGAATCATCTCACTCAAAAGACCATCATTCAAAATTCCACAGTACTGCTTCTTTAATGTTCTCTTTTTCTTAGAGATAAAGAAAATATTTTTTGTTTGGGCAAGAAATCTCTTGTTTCCCTCTTCATTTGTTCTCATAGTTTTCCATCCCATAAGTAAGGAAATTGACAGTTTCTTTCTGAACATCTTGAAGGAATTCACAACTAGGCTCTCAATATTTAATGAATTACTTTGACCTTTCAGTGCCAGCAAAACGTCTCCAGATGTTCTTAATGTTCATTACCATTACTGCTTTCTTAGGATGTAACTAAGGGAAATCAGCAATATGTGACACATTAAATACATAATCTGCTGTGACATGCATTCTAGATCAGCTCATTTGAAAGGAAGAAGCAATGTACACTTTATTTTTATGCAATTATTCCAAATTGTGCCTTTTTGTTTTTGCCTTTTTACATTTAAGTAAAGAACTACTACATATGTGTCACTTGGACAAGAGCTGCCATCCATGTCTAATGAAAACTCAGAGTCATTTTTAAAACAAAACTTTAGAACTTGAGTTGGAATCCTTTCCTCTTCTCTTCTGCTATTTCTTCTGCTGGGTTATGAAGTGCAGTGGTAGGATTTCTGACTTCCTGGCTCCAGTTTGCTACTCTGCATTAGTATACCCAGTCAGTTCATAGAAATTATAGGAACAATCCTATGGACAATGTGCACATAGAGACACATGCACAGGAGTATATAAAATTTAAGAATAGTATTCTGGTGGAGATGGGTGGAATGCTAAATAGTGTCTGTCTGCAAATCTATCATGTCATGGGAAGTAGATTTTGCTATCAAGGCAGCAGATTTGGAATTTTCTGAAAGGACACCTTTCTAATGAATTTCAATTGTATAATGAGATATGGGAATGACCTTGGGAGACAAATGGAAGACCTGAAGTCAGACAAGTGGAAGTTGAGTCCACAGAAGCAGGTCTCTGATCTTCCCTAGTTTCTTATATTATAAAGACAAGGTGGGAGAGATTGATGTCAGCCTTGTGAGGTTGTCCAGACATCCAGAAGTATTAGCTCAAACTTTTTTTAAAAGAATATATAAACAGAATCTTGAAAGCCTGAAATTACATCTCTGCTCCCTCACCTTTACAGTCGTTTACATTTACATCACACCATTATTAGCTGTTACCTTATTGCCGTAAGAGGTAGTGAGAGCAATTGGTGCTAATTCTTTTTTGCCTCCACCAGCAAAGTTATATATTCCAATGCTATGTATCTCAAGGATGGTGCATGAAAGATATTCATGAAAATTTAAGTATCTTAGACTAGTCCTGTTTGTCCTAAATAACAAAAAACAAATAATAATGGTGACTACAATTTTCAGTAACTCATTCTTTGAACCTATTCATAAAGGATCTCTAGCTTCTAGGGCTGACAATCTGGTAAATTTTGTCAGTAAAATATGCCACTCCTTTCCCCCTCCTTCAGAAGAAACTAATTATTTCTCTCCGTGTGGATCCTCTTTGGCAGAACCAGGGACTGCTAAATGAACTGTGCTTGATTATAGCATTGCTTTTTTAAAATGTCATTTAAGACTGCTTCATCTCTTATCAGAGAGACAGGAGGATTTTGAATTGTGACACTTTTTTCTTGTCACTAATAATATAATTTGACATAAAAGCTATGCATACTATTTCACTCTTATTTAATTTTAAAAACATGTTTCAGTAGTCACCTGTACTTTTACCGTTTTTCTACTTTTCTCTGTGTATTTTGTACAGAATGTATCTCTTTCATACATACACTAATAATTATGCCATAGTCTTTTCCCTACAACAGCAAGAGAGGGGGAGGGAGGGGGAGGGCGAGGGGGGGAGAGGAGGAGGGAGAGGGAGAGAGAGAGAGAGAATAAGACCTACCCTTCATATGAATGGTTGCATATTTTAAATACATGGAAAAATAGAACAAATTGTTGATGGATCTAGTATAACAGCCATATAAAGGCCACTATTTATCTAAGATGTATTTCATTGGATTCTTATATTGAGTAGGAAGCTGGATTTGATGGCAACCTCTCTTCCATTTGATTTTATAATTACATTATTTGATTAATCTCCTAAAACTTTACCCAGGAAGAAGCAGGAGTTGTTGCTGGGAAGTTAGGGATGGGGGGAATGGACTGGGTGTAAACAATGTCAAGAAGACAGCCACAACTTCCTGATCCAATCCCTGTTCCTTCTTACTGCAGGGAAGAATGTTTCTTTAGTATGTCTGTATTTTGTCTCAGTGAGTGAAAGTATTGTAATTTTACTTTACAATATGAAGGTTGTTATGTCCTTATAAGGACATCCGCCGGGGATTGGTCAAATCCACCGTTGGGAAATTCAAACCACTGTCTATGAGCAGTGTGACTGCCAGACAGAATATAAGGAGAGCTCTGGCAGCACAGCTCCAGTCTTGTTCTCACTCTAATAAAGTGCTGAATGGACCTGAGCTGGTCGCGTCTTTTGTCCTGCACCAGATCTAACACTGGCAATGAAGGAGAAGAACTAGAAAAACGACCGTGTGGCACGATTGCCAACTGACCAAGAGCTGACTTTTCTGGGCTGAAGTTACTCACCTCGGACGATCTGCAGCATGGCATCGCCTCAAGCTCCAATCGCATCGCTGGCCCCATTCAATCCCAAACGGGAGGAATGGAGGTCCTACATGGTCCAGTTTCACCAGTTCCTGCAAGGGAACGGCTACCAAGACTTCGATGATGATCGGAAGAGGGCCCTCTTCTTGGCGCATTGTGGCTCCGATGTCCTGGAGATGGCCATCGACCTCGTGGCACCCAGGGATAATGAAGAGATGTCCTGGGTTGATCTCCAGGAAGTCCTGCAGGAGCACTATGCACCCATAGGCACCCCGATTGCGAACAGATTCACCTTCCACCAAAGAAACCAACAGGAAGGTGAACCCATCAAGGATTTTGTGGCCGCCCTTCATCAGATCGCCGCAAACTGCGAATTTGACAATGTCAACAATGCCATCCGTGACCACATCATCTTCGGGATGAGGGATGTGGCCTTCCAGAAGAAGTTCCTGAGCCGCAAGAGGATCCCGCTCAAGGAAATCCTCGAGGAAGCCACAGCCACCGAAACGTCCGAGAAAGCAGCAGCCACGATGGTAAAAGCGAGAGGGATCCACAAGATCCACAAGTCGGTTCAGAGTTCCTCAGATGACTCCGCCAAGGTACAATGGGATTTCCCATTGCATCAACTGGAAGTCTTTAGTAGCAGTTCCAAAAGCAAGTGATTTAGTTCCAATAGCAAGCAATCTAATTTAGATTTAGAAGTTCATGGAAGCTCGAGTTAGCAAAGAAAATAAAATGACCACATCCCTTAGCTTTTAGAAGTGCATAGTTGGTCCACAAAGAGCCTCCCAAGTTTTCTCAAAAATAACAAAAGACTGAACAAGTCCTTCAAAGTTTTGCAGTGAAGAGGTTTCTGGTCAAATCTGGAAAATGCTCAGGCTTTGATTTACAAATGAGTGGAAGAAGATAAGAACAACATGGACTGAATCAGTATTTTGAGTTATAAAGAGGAAGAAACATTTGAGAAAACAAGAAAAATATTACTTACAGAAGAAAATTGTAGAGGAAGACCTGAGGAAAAGAAAACCTAACCGATCTTTAAAGCAGAGATCAGAATTTCCTTTCTGGAATGTTGAAACATTCCAATTGGAAAGTGTATTTTTTTAAACAATACATTGAAAACAGTCTCTTTCTTCTACGTTATTATTGAATAGGTTCTTACTTTCCCCCCCTATCTTTGTATTATGCAAATACAGGCAGGTACTATACCCCACCCTGTTAATCAATTTCAGCTCAATGAACCTCCTTTTCTCCTGTGTTGTCCTTGTTCTCATGAGAACACAGCTCTCCTCCCAACACATACACACTTCTTTTTCTCTTTTTTAATACTGTTTTTACTTCAGGGAGAAATTTGGGACACTGTAGTTTGCGTCCTTTTAAAACAGATAAATAAAGAGGAAAATTTTGGAACAAGCCTTCTTTTGACTATTTGAAAACTAAGCTTAGGATCAAATAATCCTTCGATCCTGTAAGAGGCAGAAATCTCCTTTTTTCACAAGAATTTTCTTGGGCAGGAAAGTGATAATACTTTGACTGTCAAAAGAAGCATAGCTACTGGAACAAAAAGTTGAAACTTTAAAATATAAAGAAAAATAAGGTTTACTCTGATGCCTCATAGGAAATAATTGAGGCTGCTAAAAGGTCAGTAGACTAATCTGAATGAGAATCTTGCTTCATTCTGTCTTAAAGGAAAAATAATTTTAGATGCTTAGATACTACACAATTGTTCTCTGAAATGATCTGAAACATGATGTACCGTAAATATCCTCAGAATGGCAACTTTGCTGCCACAAGTCCTAGACAAAATCAGTGTAAATACACTGAAAATCATGAGTCTATCCTTTTGTTTGAGATATCAGAGAACAAAACATGGCTAATTATTCTTTGTGTGTAGAAAGGTCCTTAGGACTCTAGTCTAGGGCCCCCATCATACAATGGAATAATTGAGTAGATGAGATCAATAACCATCAGAAGAAATGAAGTAAACCCTGAAGGATCAGCTGTAGGATAAGGTCATCTTAAAAGCAGAAATGACAACAGACAGAAAGCAAACTACTAACCTAATAAAGATTATGGAATAAATAAATGACAATCAAAACAAGGGGCGAGTTTTCTTTGGGAAGAAAAAGTTAATGCAGATATTGAATGCACTAAATTAATTATCATGTAGACATATTTCTGAGGCTTTGCACATGAACTCTTGTACTTGATTGGTTTTAAAGTCTCCTAGTATCTTCATGGGCACTTTCATTCAGTTTTCTTGATAGCAATGCAGAAATTATTTTTTATTGACCTCTTCATGTTTTTATTCTTCCCAACCCAATAGAAGATGTATAAAGGAGGAGGAGGGGCACACAACCCTTTACTGTTTTTTTATCTTTTGTATGTAACAAAGACTCTTCAGAGACTAAGCAATTTACAGTATTAATCTAATAAGATTAAAAACAAAAATCAATTAATATAATTATAAACAATCTGCATTACCAGCATTTTGGAGTAGCATGATCTTATTCATCCTCAAATACATCAGCAAGATTACTTTCTGAAAGTATCACAAAATGAGAATGAATGAAGTGCGGCAGGAGAAGGCAACAACTGAAAGTTCAAGTTCAAAATCGACCTGATTTAGCTAAGGCTGTAGAGCAGAGGTATCAAACTCATGTCGTCACATTGGCATCACATGACGTATCGGGACTTTTTTCCCCTTTGCTAAACCGGGCCTGGGTGTGGCCAGCACATGACACATCCAGCCCATGGGCTGGGAATTTGACAGCCCTGCTGTAGAGGCATGCTATTCAGAAAAGACTCTCCCAAAGCATACATATAATAATAAAAAAAAAAAAGCAGCTGGGAAATGACTCAAAATGCTGCTGACTCCTGTATTCTAAATCTGCTCTTCTCTTTTCCATATCATGTGATTTAGAATAGAGCTATTTTAAGGAGTTGAAAAGAATTCCAGATACACACTCTCACTGCTTTGCATCACTACTTCAAAATTCCAGTTTTTACCTTTATTTTCATTTGTAACATATATGATACCAAAAAACCAATGACCAAAATCATATATAATTTACCAAAAAACAAAAATCAAAATCAATAATCCCAGTCTAGCCACAGCTCTGATAAATATCACAGCCCAGCTCTGATATTTCCTATAGATATAATGTTATAAAGTATATTATAAACTTTTAAATATAAAGTTATAATGTACACTGAAGACGGCATTTAATTTTGTTGTACCATGTGCAATGACAATAAACTAAACTAAACTAAACTAGATCCCCCATTAAATCTAATCAAATTTAACACTACTTAGTTTCTTAATCCAGAAAAGGGAAAAAGTAACTCAGGTGCTGCCACCCACTGAGACTGAAAGATTTCAGCTATCTGTTACTGCCTCCTCATGTACTTTATTTTGACTAGATCAAGCTTTGCATTAAATAATAAGTTGAAAGGAACATTATTCTCTCTTCATTATATAAATCCATATGCATCTCTAAGGACTCTTGGAAAAGTTTGAAAGCAAGGCTAACCAGAAAAACAAATTCCTACAGTGTATTGGACAGTGGTTTTTTATCATTTTTCTTTTTTTGTATATTGATTTCAATACACCAAAACACCAGTACATCTCTCACACTGAAGCCCTGTATGTTGCAGACAATTCTGATATATGGTTAAGTTGTAAGGTCATTTCACAGGGGGGAATGGTACTTTTACAAATTACAGGCCATTTGTAAATTCCTTGGCACAGTACATGAATGTGATATAGCTGCAAGCAACATCATGGTAACATATGTCATCCCCTAAGTATTATGCTATAAAATTATGCACGTATTCTCTCTCTCTCTCTCTCTTTCTCTCTCTCTCTCCCTCCCTCCCTCCCTCCCTCTCTCACACATACACATCTACTCTTAGAACTACAAGCACAAAGACACTCTAAATGTTGAATGCCCTAAACTACAGAATCTACAATAAGCATAAGCATGCTAGTAGCAATCCAACACTGCTAATTCTTAAATTTAAAGGTATCTAAGAAGAGACCTCATTTTCATTTGTTATCATTTTGGGGGGAACTCTAGGAAACAATAGTGACAGATGCTGTTCCATTGTGTATGATGTATGTACTAAATTACATTGACAAACCTCTTGTCAAATCTTATACTGATAGAGGGTAACATAATGATTTCTCTCCCTTTTGGGGAATCCAATAAGAAATGTCCAATTTTTAAATATTAAAAGATTTGAACATTACTGTTTGCATTTGAGAAACAACTGCCCTACAGATATTCAGGCAATGTCATCCAGGAACAAGAACGATCTTACTACAGAGCTATTGAATAAAATGGAATCAATCTCCCTGTCTGTTGAGGGAAGCATGTTCAGATATAGCAGTTTATCCTCTCTCAAAATAGACGAGTAGTACAGTTCAGAAGCAGCTGTAGGTGTTAACAATCCTTTTCTCCCTTGGCAAACTGCCCACTGCAACAGCTGTTCCTATCAAGACTGGTCTTAGTGATTTCCTTACTGATTGATCTTCCTTTAGTTTAAGCCTCCAGACCACTTCTAATCAGAGAAATTAAACTATAATTCTAGTCACACCTACCAGGGAAAGCAGGCCTTCATCTGAAGAAACATACATACATTTCATCATTTATTTTAATACATTTATTTTAATAATAATTATTAGCATTTTTAGATATGGACACAGACATGAAACCTCCTTGGGGGGCAATAGTATTTCATGATATTATTCTTATTTTGAGAAATGAATTATTGATTATTTTTAAAGTATTTCATAAGTACATATAATATCATCATTATTTCATATTTAGATATAGATGATAGGAGCAATAAAAACTGCTAAAGAAACAGATGCGTAATTACAGTCCATGAATACCGGAAATCTGTAAGGAATGCGTTGAGATTTAATTGACATTTAACAAGATAACTACAGCAAGTTAATTAGAAATTATCAGCTAAAATAAGAATTAACTCTAAATAATCTTCTCACGTGCTCCAATATTTCTGCAACATCTTGTTATATGCCAGTGCAATGCCTAGATGATTTTTATATCATTTTTAAAGAATTCATTTCCCTCCAACTAATTCCTACATTATCAGCTCCTTATTTTGTTATACAGACACTGAGCTGATCTGCTTAGTAACAGATTATGTCTTGTCCATCTTTCTTAAAAAAAAGACTTCTTTGCTTGGCTTTTCACTTGCAAAGAATAAGTACCCCAAAAGGACATATGGTACATTAGCACAGAGTATTCACAACCTCCTTTCACCAGCTGAAGCTTATGTGCAATCTTTTCACAGGGATTACCAGTTGACACAGATAATTTCATACCTCTACTGAATGTTCTTTAAAGCCATTTTTATTGCATGAATATTTCCAGTATATATTAATATTCATACCACAAGATATCCTCTGCATTTCTAACAAAGAGAAGGGATGAAGTGGTCCTTTATATGGAAGGATATTTCCACTAATATATTATTTCTAATATTTTATTAATACTAATACTAGGTTTTGACAATGAATATATGCTCCTAACTTTTAGGATTATCTATTAAAAATAAAGCAACCAGCAGTCAAGAAATACACCACAAATTAGCATTCGTAAAGCAGCTATGAAGACCATGCAAAATATATTCAGATGCTGGGATGTGTCTATAGCTACAAAGATTAAAAAAAAAAACCCACATGAGCAGTATCCTTTCCTTTGAGTCTTCAGGAAAGTGAAAGTTGGATGAAGCCAAATGACAAGAATATTAAAACTTTTGACTTTAGTGTTGGAAAAGACTTTTGAGAATACCATATATATCCAAGATAACAAATAAATGGATAAATGAGTAAATCAACCCAGAGTTCCCATTCAAGGCACAAGTTCATGATACTACTTTGGACACATTATGTGGAGACTTAGCTCTGTAGAAAAGACTGTAATGCTAGGAGGGGGAGGGGGAGGGGAGGGGGAGGAGGACACAGCAAAATGGATGGACTCATTAGAGTAGTGATAAGAGCTTATAAATTTAGTTAGAGTTCTATTTTGCTCATTCAGGCAATTTTTTCAACCTTATTTGTCACTATCAGAAACTGATTAAACTCAAACACAATGATAGGATTGGGCAACCTGTAATCTGAGAGCTGCATGTTGTTCCTGACTTCCTGTTTTGCAGTCTCCAGAACATCATTTTTAAAATTACTGCTTCAAATTGGTGGCAGAGTTTCTGTAAGACAGTGTGAGATGGCTTTTCATTTGCTTGCCCAACTCATTCTAGATTAAAGTGGTTACTGAAAATGTATTGCCTGAGGGTTGCTAAAAAATATGTACTACCAAGGTCTGTCATGCAATTTTGCTCCTGTAGCCATTCTGTTGGATATATCCAACACTCAGCATGCTTTATGTCGGCATGTATGTTGACCCAGCTCCCCTGGGTAAGTCTCACAAATGAAATGTTGTAAAAGACAGTCTCCCATTGCTTCCGAGTTCAATCCCATGGCTTCAATTGAAGCTTTGGGTTGCTTTGATCATATTTCCTGTGAAAACCTTTTAAAGAAAATCAAGTAGGCATTTATTCAGTTTTCCATTTTTGCTTTTCACTTTTTCTTGGTCAGTGGATTAGTCAAGATTGATTTTTCTACACGACTGAGGAAGGCAGAAGGTTAAAAGATAAAAGGATGGATTCCTTTTAAAATGTAATTTAGCATTTTCTGGTATTAGTCCAAATATCAACACAAAATCACTTCAATTTTCCCAAAGCACCTGGGACTCACTTTGCAACTGCTGGGAGGTAGAAAGCACATTCTTCTATAAAAACAAATTGACAAGTGCTTTGTGTATATGTATGTGCAGGACTTAATGCTTTCATTGCATAATGTATATCTGTTCAGATATCTAAAGTTAAAGAAAACTTTATCCTTTATTTGATGTAAGGTGCAGTTGGGCCTGCTAGTCACGTACCTGGCTCCCTGCCATGTGGCAGAGGCCCTGCCCAAGCTGCTCGACATTATTGCCGTGGTGGCGGTTGACACCCCCAGGCTTATGGTCATGGGGGATTTTAACCTGCCATCAGTTGGTGAGACATCTAAGACGGCTCAGGAGTTCATGGCTTCCATGACGGCTATGGACCTGACCCAGTTAATTCATGGCCCTACTCATGTGGGGGGAAACACGCTAGACTTGGTTTTTGTCTCTGGACAGTGGTTGAGTGATCTTGAGATAGGGGATGTAGTGATTGAACCCTTGTCATGGTCAGATCACTCCCTCCTTCGTTTAGACCTTCGAACCGCTGCACCCTGCTGCAAGGAGGTGGAACCGGTGAAATGGTTCCGCCCCAGGCACCTGATGGACCCGGAGAGGTTCCAGACGGAGCTTGGGCCATTTCCTGAGGCTCTGGCACACGGCTCGGCCGAAGACCTAGTGGTGGCCTGGGATGAGGCGGTGACCAGGGCTTTGAACCAAGTCGTGCCTTTGCGGCCTCTGACTTGGCACCAATCTCACCTGGCTCCTTGGTATACTGAGGAGCTGAGGGAGATGAAGCGCCAGAAAAGACAGCTAGAGAGCAGTTGGAGGGCCAGTCATTTTGAATCTGACCGGACACTGGTAAGAGCGCATATTAAGAATTACCTAGTGGCGATAAAAGCGGAGAAGAGGAGTTACTTTTCTGCTCTTATTGCATCATATTGCAGCCACCCTGTTTAGGGTGACCCGTTCCTTGCTGCAACAGGGAGCGCAGGAGGACCCCTTGGAGGGTAGAGCTGAGAACTTTGTACAATATCTGTATGACAAAACCACTCAGATTCGGGAACAGCTGTACTCTAACCCCGAATGGGTAGATCCAGAGGAGGTGACTGGGGCAGGTCTTGAGAATATTATATCAGAAGAGTTTGACTCTGTGACTTCAGAAAACGTGGACAGGATACTGAGCAGGCTGAGCACAGCCACATGTTTATTGGACCCGTGTCCCTCCTGGTTGGTACTGGCCTCCCGGGAGGTGACATGAAGCTGGCTCCAGGGGATTATAAATCCTTCTTTGAGTGAGGGTGTCTTTCCCGCCGCTTTGAAGGAAGCGGTGGTGAGGCCCCTCCTCAAGAAGCCTTTCCTGGACCCAGCAATGTTGGTAAATTATCGTCCTGTCTCCAACCTTTGCTTCATTGCAAAGGTTGTTGAGAGTGTGGTTGCGCGACAGCTGCCTAAGTACCTGGATGAATCGGCCTATCTAGTTCCATTCCAGTCGGGCTTCAGGTCCGGATACGGCACGGAGACGGCATTGGTCGCGTTGGTTGATGATCTCTGGAGGGTTTGGGACAGAGGTTGTTGCTCTGTCCTGGTCCTATTAGACCTCTCAGCAGCTTTTGATACCATCGACCATGGTATCATGTTGCGCCAGTTGGAGGGGCTGGGAGTGGGGGACACCATGTTATGGTGGTTCTCCTCCTTTCTCTCTGACCAGTCGCAGTCTGTGTTGACAGGAGGGCAGAGGTCGACCCCAAGGCCCCTTGTATGTGGGGTGCCACAAGGATTGGTCCTCTCGCTCCTCCTGTTCAACATTTATGTGAAGCCGCTGGGTGAGATCATCCGTGGTTTTGGGGTAAAGTACCATCAGTAAGCTGATGATACTAAGCTGTACATCTCCACCCCAGACCACCCCAATGATGCCATTGAAGTGATGTCCCGGTGCCTGGAGGCCGTACGGATCTGGATGGGGAGGAACAGACTCAGGCTCAACCCTTCCAAGACCGAGTGGCTGTGGTTTCCGACATCCCGATATAGTCAGTTGACGCCATCTCTGACTATTGGGGGCGAATCATTGTCCCCCACAGATGAGGTTCACAACTTGGGCGTCCTCCTGGACTCACAGCTGTCTTTAGAAGGGCATATGATGTCCGTGGCCAGGAGGAGTTTTTATCAGGCCTGATTCGCCAGTTGCGTCCCTTTCTGGATCAAAATTCATTACGCACAGTCACTCACACCCTTGTCACCTCATACCTGAACTACTGTAATGCTCTCTACATGGGGCTTCCCTCGAGGAGCACCCGGAGGCTCCAACTGCTCCAGAATGCAGCGGGTGGTGATGGGAGAGACGTGCTGCTCCCATGTGACTCCATTCCTGTGCAAGCTGCACTGGCTTCCAGTGGTCTTCCGGGTGCGCTTCAAGGTTTTGGTTACTATCTTCAAAGTGCTCCATGGCTTAGGACCAGGGTATCTTCGGGACCGCCTTCTGCCACCAGTAGCCTCTCACTGACCAGTCTGTTCCCACAGAGAGGGGCTCCTCAGGGTGCCATCAGCCAAACAGTGTCGACTGGTGGCCCCCAGGGGGAAAGCCTTCTCTGTGTGGGCACCGGCCATCTGGAACGAGCTCCCCCCCTGAGATAAGGAGGATACAGGACCTACATACCTTCTGCCGTGCCTTAAAAACATTCCTATTTCATCAGGCTGGTCTGGCTTAAACCTCCCCTTTATAATGGGTTTTTTAAATGTTTTATATGACTGGATTTTAATTTTTTTCAGCCTAATCATTTAATTTATTTTAAATATTTTTAACTTTTGTATGTTTTGTATTTTATTCGGCTGTTCACTGCCCTGAGTCCCTTCGGGGAGTAGAGCGGTATACAAATTTGATTAAATAAATAAATAAATAAATAAGTGCTAACATGGCACCAGAAACTGAAAAAAAAACATAATATAGAGACGCAATGTATATATAAATTAATACTGCCAGAATCTGATTTATAATTTCTAAAACTTTTCCTTCTTCTGAGAAAGAGGTTTTGGCTTTTCTTTGATATTCTGTAGTACTTGATAATTTCTTTCAAATTTACCTTGGTGATGTTCTGAGCTTATTTTATTCTGCAAATAGTAGAAGGTGGTACAACTATTGCTGCTGCTACTTCTACTAGTAATAGTAGTAGTACTATTACTAAGCATCTTTCCATCATATTACAGATTTCTTGGCTACCCATTCATCCAATTCAAAAAAAAAAATCTATATGAAGAATTCTTTCCTAAAGTGTAAGAAGGTAGAAAAAAATAGTTATTGACTTTGTACACACAGTAAAAATATAAGCTATTTGTATATCTTCTTGGCCACCTGGTAATTAGATGAGTGCAACACCATGCTGTAAGAATTTCATTAAAATATTATTTTCTTTGCAATTAATTTTAAAACAAATTGTCTTTCAGAAGACTTAATAAGAACAGTACACCTCTTTGATTCTATAAACAATGCATGGACAACTTTCTGTTCAAAGATATGCATTCATAGGTATTTTAAGAGAATAATTAGACTCTCATCTGAAGATAAGTTCTAAGTCTAAGTCTATTCTAAGTCTATTCTAAGTGGCACATTCCTTTGGGGTCATCTCAGACACTACCTAGAGAGGTTGCCAACAGGAACACCAATAGAGAAAAAAGAGTAATATCCACAATCCCACCCCAGACTGCCCCTGTGACCTTTAAACCTTTTAAAAATAATTTCAATTATTCTGAATCTGTCTTGGTGAAATCATTCTAAAACTATCATGCAGACTTTTAAATCTGGAAGAAGAAAAATGTGATTTGCCACATGAGAAAAGTAGGGTGAAAGGTTTCCCTGCAATTATGCAGTTTTCCTATTTACTTGCAAAATTATACACTTATTTTCTGGGCTTATTAATACAAATAAAATTCCAGAAGTCTATCTTACCTCTCAATATAAAGATGGACCATAAATCTAATCTTAATGGCATTCATTGTGAACAAGGACCATTGTAATGTATGGAATTTATAGCCAAGCAAAACAAGATGCAGAGCACTCTTGGACTTTGTTTGTTACGGCAAAGCATTTCTTCCAGTCATTCCTGATTTATGTTCTGTTTCTGCTCTATCTGGGTTCAGAGTTTCCTTCCAGCTAACACACTGTCTGGCATTCACTAGAGGTGAAGCTTTTATGATGAAATATTTACAACTAACCACAATAAATCATAGCCATTTGAAAATATGCATAATATTTAATGATCTGAGCAAGCGGTGATGCAAATTATTTATTTATTTATTTATTATTTCAATTTATATACCGCCCTTCTCCCCGGGAGGGGGACTCAGGGCGGTGAACAACCAGATTTAAAACACATATAATACAAACATTAAAAGAATAATAAAATTCAATTAAATTCATTGGCGTTCCAAATAAAATTCTAACCCCATTAAAATACCCAATTTAAAACCCCAGGAATCAATAAGAAAAATTTTGTTAAAACCCCATTAAAACAATCAAGCGAGGCCGGCTTGTTGAAATAAATAGGTCTTAAGGGCCTTTCGGAAAGTGCGGAGGTCCGGGATCAAACGAACTTCTGGAGGCAGCTCGTTCCATAGGGTGGGTGCCCCCACAGAGAAGGCTCTCCCCCTGGGGGCCACCAGCCGACATTGCTTGGCTGATGGCACCCTGAGAAGGCCCTCTCTGTGTGAGCGTACTGGCCGGTGGGAGGTTATCGGTAGCAGCAGGCGGTCCCGCAGGTACCCCGGTCCCATGCCATGGAGCGCTTTAAAGGTCAAAACTAACACCTTGAAGCGCACCCGGAAGACCACCGGGAGCCAGTGCAGCTCGCGCAGGAGAGGTGTCACATGGGAGCGCCCTGTCGCTCCCATAATCACCCGCGCGGCCGCATTCTGGACCAGTTGGAGCCTCCGGGTGCACCCCAAGGGGAGCCCCATGTAGAGAGCATTACAGTAGTCCAGGCGAGACGTGACGAGTGCATGAGTGACCGTGCACATGGAGTCCCGATCCAGAAAGGGGCGCAACTGGCGCACCAGGCAAACCTGATAAAAGGCCCCCCTGGCCACGGCCGCCACATGCCCTTCCAAGGACAGCCGTGAATCCAGGAGGACACCCAAGTTGCGCGCCCCCTCTGTGGGGGCCAATGACTCACCCCCAATAGCCAGCGATGGTACTAGCTGGCTATATCGGGACGCCGGCATCCACAGCCACTCGGTCTTGGAAGGGTTGAGACGAAGCCTGTTCCTCCCAATCCAGACCCGCACGGCCTCAAGGCACTGGGACATCACTTCGAGGGCATCATTGGGGTGGTCAGGGGTGGAGACGTACAGCTGAGTGTCATCAGCGTACAGTTGGCAACTCACCCCAAAACCACGGATGATCTCACCCAGCGGCTTCACATAAATGTTGAACAGGAGCGGCGAGAGGACCGACCCTTGTGGCACCCCGCAAACGAGGCGCCTCGAGGTCGACCTCTGCCCCCCTGCCAACACAGACTGCGATCGGTTGGAGAGATAGGAGGAGAACCACCGTAACACGGTGCCTCCCACCCCCAGACCCCCCAACCGACGCAGCATGATACCATGGTCGATGGTATCAAAAGCCGCTGAGAGATCTAATAGGACCAGGACAGAGGAGCATCCCCTGTCCCGAGCCCTCCAGAGATCATCCACCAACGCGACCAATGCCGTCTCTGTGCTGTACCCAGGTCTGAAACCGGACTGGCACGGATCTAGATAGACAGTTTCCTCCAGGTACTGTGGGAGCTGGCGCGCAACCACACTCTCAACAACCTTCGCAACAAAGCGAAGGTTGGAGACAGGACGAAAATTTGCCAAAACAGCCGGGTCCAGAGAAGGCTTCTTGAGGAGGGGCCTCACCACCGCCTCTTTCAAGGCGGCAGGCAAGAAACCCTCACTCAAAGAAGCATTTATAATCCCCTGGAGCCAGCCTCGTGTAACTTCCCGAGTGGCCAGTACCAGCCAGGAAGGACACGGGTCCAATAAACATGTGGTTGCGTTTAGACTCCTCAAAGTCCTGTCCACGTCCTCGGGAGTTACAGGATCGAACTCATCCCAGATAACGTTCTCAAGACCAGCCTCAGTCACCTCGCTGGAATCTACCCAGTCAGAGTCCAAGCCTTCCCGAATCTGAGCGATTTTATCGTGCAGATACTGTGCAAAATCCTCAGCCCGCCCTTGCAAGAGGTCCTCCCGCGCTCCCTGATGTAGGAGGGAGCGGGTCACTCTAAACAAGGCGGCTGGGCGGTTATCTGCCGATGCAATAAGAGCGGAAAAGTAATTACGCTTTGCCGCTTTTATCGCCACCAAATAGGTCCTAAGATGGGACCTAGCTAGTGTTCGGTCGGATTCAGATCGACTCAGCCTCCAACCACTCTCTAGGCGTCTTTTCCGGCGCTTCATCTCCCTCAACTCCTCAGAGAACCAAGGAGCCGGGCAGATTCGGCGCCGGGTCAGAGGCCGCAAAGGCACGACTCGGTCCAGGGCACTGGCGGCCGCCCTATCCCAGGCGGCCACCAGGTCCTCGACCGAGTCATGAGCCAGAGTTTCGGGCATTGGCCCAAGCTCCCTCTGAAACCCATCAGGGTCCATCAGGCGCCTGGGGCGGAACCACCTAATCGGTTCCGCCTCCCTGCGGTGGGGTTCGGCGGTCAGAAAGTCTAGCCTCAGGAGAGAATGGTCCGACCATGACAGGGGTTCAATAACTATATCCCCTACATCTAGGCCATTCAACCACTGACCAGAGACAAAAACCAAGTCCAGAGTGTGTCCTCCTGTGTGAGTGGGGCCAAGAATTAATTGTGTCAGGTCCATGGCTGTCATGGAAGCCATAAACTCCCGAGCCAACCCAGACGCCTCACCGACAGACGGCAGGTTGAAATCCCCCATGACCAGAAGCCTGGGGGTATCAACCGCCACCTCGGCAATAACGTTGAGAAGCTCGGGCAGGGCCGCTGTCACGTGGCAGGGAGCCAGGTACGCGATCAGCAAGCCCACCCGCACACCATGGCCCCACTTCACCAGGAGCGACTCACATCCGGCTATCTGAGGTACAGTGGTCTCCCTTGGATCCAGACTTTCCCTTATAATGACCGCCACCCCCCCACCCCTGCCCTGGGCCCTTGGTCGATGAAATGCTCGGAAACCTGGCGGGCACAGCTCTACGAGGGGGACCCCCCCCTCTTGGCCCAACCAGGTCTCCGTAATACCTGCCAGGTCCGTAATACCTGCCACATAAATAATATGTTCAAATGTAGCCAGCACATCCTAACCCCTACCTCCACCCCCACCCCCAAAAGAATAAAGGCATATTAGGACTAAATGGAAGATGAGTGTTCTTATGCCATTTTGGAAGAATAATAGAGAAGACACAATGGGGACTTTGCTACTATCATTTCATCTTCCTAATGCAGAGGCTTTTTCTCCTTTTTTGGCAACTGTACAAAAAAAAATCAACCTTGTTAAACTCAGTCATTTTTTTTTTATTTAAAGATTAATGGTCTTGCCCAAATGCTGATACATTCAAAGAAAGAGACACAGAAGGAAAACTCTCAGATTTTTGTTATGCTATGATCTTGGCATTATTATCACTCATAGCGCACAGTGCCAACATTTTAGCAATAATACACACTTCTACATGCACACCTATCACACAGTTGATAGGAATAAGTAGTAATTTTGGGATAACAAATATATCTAATATGATATAATTGTATGAAGGGGACAATGAAACAACAGCATTAAGGCTCCTAATTGATACCAGCTTTGATAGAAAAGGAGTCCTTCTTTCCCTCGGTTTAATTGTGTAATGACATTTCTGTGTAATAGACTTGTGACATTATAAATGACACTTATGTCAGGATTGCCAGGCTGTGACAACTCTGCTGACAGCTCTGGCAAGAAATTAATCACTTCTGAGGTTTGAAAGTTGCTCATTTATTGCTGCCAAATAAGATATTGCTTGGAAAATGAAAATGGTCCAGCTCCCATTGTTCTCTTTTCCCTAAAGAAACTGAGCAACTCTTATTTGTTTGTTTGTTTGTTTATTGCAGAAAGAAGCCACTGGGGACACTTCTTTAGAATGGATGGCAGACTTTGGTATGGTCAAAAAGCTAAAGTTAATCTCCTTTGAACACCCCACACTCATGATTGGATTCAAATACCTGCTAGGTCAGAACATGGATATGTTCTGATATGTATTGAGGATGTCTGTTAGAACAAGAGATAAACATAGGATGGATATTTAAATGTCAGAAGAAGAATGCATGGCAAAAAATATTGACCATTTCCCCAAACTAAGAATAAATTCATTCTAAAAATATTAAAAACCTGCACTACAATGGGGTGGGGGATCGTTTTCACCCTCCCTAGGCTCCGGAAGTTTTCTTCGAGCCTCCGGGAGGACAAAAACAGCCTCCCCTGGGCTCCGGAGGCTGGAAATGAGCTTGTTTCCACAGATCTGGAATGCGTGCACCGCACATACATGTGCACACAACCCCCCTCCTCATGCATGTATGTGCGTCTTCCGCCCCCTGCATATCCCAAAAATCAGCTGGCCAATGGGAGATGCACAGTGGAGCTGCACTGGGCGATGGTTTGCATGCCCACAGAGAGGGTTCTATGTTCCAGCTGTGGCACATGTGCCATAGGTTCACTATCATGGAGCTATATCCTCTAACATGGGGAAGTCTTTCCATCATTATGTTCCTTTTTACTGTATGCATCCTGTTCTCCAGGATTTGTAACAGAATTTATTTCAACCTCACTGACCAGGAATCTTTTATATGTTCTTCTTTTGGCCAATGCAGAGCTCTAACAGAAATGTATACTAAGAATATTCAGGGACAGCTTTTCTAGCCTAGGGAAATAATTGTGCAATTCACTACCTAGTTTTTTCCCCCCCTTTACATGCTATTAAGCATTTATTGTCTCTTTACTTTCAGGCCTGGACTCTTGATCAATTCTCTTTTAATATCACCCATGCCCCAATAATTACTGGATGTAACAATTCTTAGAATGCAACTGAAAAGAAAAATAATTCTTTCTTTCATGCATAGACAAATGTAGTTAAGATTGTTTTAATTTAAATATGCCCAAAATATTTATTAACATCATTTTTAAAAAGAAAGAAATGGTTCTACTAAAGAACTATGCCTTTATTTGTTTTCTTGCTTTGGTATCATTCATGCACTACTTTTTATTAGAAAATGATGTTTTGAACCTATTGTTTTTGTTCAGTAAGTTGTAATTATGGATGTACTTTTGTACTTTCTACTGAAATTGGTACATTGCTTCCTTAGTAATTCAATTGTCTGGAGCCACCCAAAGTTGAGTGGGAAGTCATGTAAATTTAGATATAAACAATCTTTCACAACTTTCTAGCTACTATCAGAAAGTTATGAGATCCTTTTACTGACCATTTCTTATAAACACATTCTAGTAGAGCATAGATAATCATGCCTTTATATAACTTCCAAGTGTTGTGAAGTAATTTAAATTGCTTGATTTTCCTTTCATTCTTTTATTCAGTCCTCTGATTTCTAGAAGCTTTTGGTAAATAAATGCTACTGTGTGGGATCTTGCTGGCAATCTTCAACAAGAATGCTAACAATACTAATCTTATGTTCACTATATTATATTGGTTTCTTACACTTCTTTGTTACATTAGATTATGGTCCCCATTTGGAATTAATATGGAATTAAGTCTACAATTACCTTCCTTCTGGTTACTTTCTATCATTAAGCTGTATTAGGTCTAGAACAGGGGAGTAAAACTTGCTGCCTATGGACTGGATGCATCACATGCTGGCCACGCACATTCCCATTTTAGTGAACAGGGGGAAGTTGTGATATGTCACATGATGACAACACGTCATCATGAGTTTGACACCCCTGGTCTAGAACATGGTTTTTTTTTATCATACCTGAGCATGAATAAATCCAGACTTATCTGGAGGTGGGGACAGAATCCAAAGGAGACATATGACATACTTATGCATGATGATTGCACAAATGGCATGACTCATGAAAGAAGTACTGCACATAATTGTATTACTATGATTGCAACTTTGGTAATCATACTTAGTTAGTATGGTTATTATCACTTTGGCAGCTTTGAAGACCACTGTATATAACATTTATTCCAACAATTCCTCTTTTGTATGCCTCCCTGATTTCTTTCACTAACTCAAATCAGTACTTTGATCAGATGTGTAATATATCTCTGTATTTGAGTTCAATTTCTGGCAAGACATCATCATCTCATTTATTTCTTTGCCCTGTGGTTCATACACATTCTCCCGGCCACAATATCTATTTCTTTTCACTGTTTCTCAAAGTTCTGCCATACAGCATTTGGGAATTTTTAGTACAGAAATAGTTCCATCCAAAGTTAATACTTATGTTGCTGAAAGGTTCAGTATAGACAATTAAGAAGTGTTAATTTAAGAGTTTAGAATGGCAGGCATTTAGATTCCAATATTTTCCTTATTTGATATTATTCCTGACCTCTATCTCTGCTTCTGTTAAAAGCTGCTATGTGTAGGTGATTAAAAAATATTGATATTTAGTTAGATGGCTAGTTAATTGAAATTATACAGCCACCCATCTCACTTGCCTATGAGTAAAATTTTAGCTAACTTAAATTTAACTAAATTAAATAAACCTCTGGTCCTGACATGGGATCTCTGGAAATGAGGTGGTGACATATGATGAAAACAAAAACATCAGAACATGAGGATCATGTAGAAAAACTATCTCTTTCACTACAAGGGATGAAAATGTTTATACTTCTTGATAGAATGTGGGTTTGAGAAAAGAATGCCTTACTATAAATTGCCAGAAGATCAATGTGTTAAGGCGACTCTCAAGTATTCAATACTGATGGCAACTAAATGGCAATACATTTAAAGCAGTTCTAAAATATCTGCATGGCTTGCAGATTGTGGTTTGCACAATTTAATTTTATCAAGGAAAGCATACAAAGGAATACTATTCTTCTTTTTTCTAATATTGGTTGGTAATTATATTCCACCAGCCAAAAAAAAAAAAAATTAACACCAAGATCACAGTCCAACTGATACATGGTTCACAAATTTGTCTGTATAAAATTTTTGTTCCCCTGGAAATCATGCATTATAAAATTTTAAAGGCATCTGCACAATGTCTTGCTGTGTATTGAATATGATACTGTGTTTAGAGACAACATGTTTTCAGTCAAGGCTGTCACACTGATCTGCCACTTCAATTATTGTTTTTTTTTTCCCATTTCAATTTTGCAATATATATTTTAAACTCCAGGATGCAACTCCTTCTACAGTTGTAGTTTCTCAGGGCAATTTTTAATTTCTTCAGGGAAAGAAATTAAAGGGAGATTAAACAGTATTTCGTGGATCTGGGATAACAAAGTTTTGTATTTCATATCTGCCTTTAGAAATTTGTTAAGTAAAAAAATGAGGTGTCTTTCAGCTGTATACCCATTTAGCCTGCTTGCAGAATGCTAGAGCAGCTTTTAGTTGGATTCAATATAATACCTTTGTTAGCTTTTGGGGGAGAAAAGATATAAAAAAACATATACCTATCACAAAATGGCAATGTACAGCTCATTGGTAATATGGATAATTGCACACAATGTGCTACTTCTTGCATAGGAAAAATCATACACATATATAATTCCATGTCAAAATAAAAGTATATGGAAGCCAGAGAACAGCAGTATCTATTTATTTTTTACTTTTCAGTAAAAGTATTTATTTTCAGTCAAGGGAAATTGTTTGTTTTGTCTTACCTTCTTTTTTCAACTTCTGAGTCTAGTACCAGCATCTGAGTTTCCAAATGGTCTTAGCCAAGTCCTAATCAAGAACAGCACTGATTAGCTTCCAAACTCAACCAATATCAGCCAAATATATTACCAAAAAAGATAGGTTCTTTACCACCTGAATGACTGTTTGTTATGTATATGTTCAACCTGTCTAAAGGTAAACAAAAATATTTGTACTACTTAAGAGTCATTGGGGCAGCCCTAGTTGATAATGTTATCATTTGATTATGTTATTATTTCTAATTGTATGCTATGAGTAGATGCACATTTTATGTGTGTGTGATTTGGCTACAACTGAAATGAGATGAAGCTATATTAATTTAGGCATGAGACTGGGGAGGGTTAGCTTTACTGATTACTGCCAACTTAAATTCAGTGAAATGCAGAAGAATATCTCTGTGTTCTACCTTCTATCTTAAAATATAGTAATTAGGCTAAATAATGATATATGTAGCACAAACAATGGGCTGAAAGCTATAAATTTTAAACTTCAAAAACCATTGCAAATGCAGATAGATAGACAAATAGGAACAGACTTGGAGGACATACCTGGTAGTACATTGGCAGGATATAAAAGGTTAGAAAACCAGTTATGTAAAAGCCAATTGAAGCTGGCAGTGCCAAAGAAAGAGGAGGAGGAGGAGGAGGAGGAGGAGGAGGAGGAGGGGGAGGAGGAGGAGGAGGAGGAGGAGGAGGAGGAGGAGGAGGAGGAGGAGGAGGAGGAGGAGGAAGAAGAAGAAGAAGAAGAAGAAGAAGAAGAAGAAGAAGAAGAAGAAGAAGAAGAAGGAGAAGAAGAAGAAGAAGAAGAAGAATTAGAATTCAAGAATAAATCAGCATCACTATATTTGTCATACAAACTGCTCTAATAACTCTTCATGATGTCATTCCTTGTCAAACGTTTAAGGGGAGCCTCTTGGCAATTATGGCTTTTGTGTGCCTTTCCACAAATAGGCTCATTAAGACTGCTTGCTTGATTTTCCTTCTGTGTCTTGGTCAGACTGCAATTTATTCATTTATTTGACCTGTAGCTTAACTCTACAGAAATATGAACTAGTCTTTTGATTAGAAAATGTAAATAAATAAATACATAGTAGTTAACAGAAATATACTATTTATTCTTGTTCTCTATTAGAGGCCTTTCTTCACTTAATAACTGTGACACAAACATTTGACAGATTAACAGAGTTGGAAGGGACCTTATAGATCATCTAGTCCAACATCCACCCATCCCTCCTCAAGAAGGAGATTCTATTCCATTTCTGACAAATGGCAGTCCAATCTTTTCTTGAAAGTCTCAAGTAATGAAGCTCCCACAACTTCTGAAGGCAAACTGTTCCATGGGTTGATTGTTCTCACTGTCAGAAAGTTCCTCCTTATTTCTAGGTTGAATCTCTCCTTGGTTAGTTTCCATCCATTATTCCTTGCCTGGCCTTCAGGTGCTTTGGAAAAACCCTTCCTTTCTTGGTGAGGGGAGTTTGACCTCTTCCTCTCTGTGGTAGTCCCTCAAATATTGGAACACTGCTATCATGTCTCCTTCTGACATCTGGTTTCAGCTATGTGGCCATGATTCTGCCTTCACCTGATCCCTAGGCCTACGAGTGAGACAGCCTTAAGTTATCTACAGTTTTTTTTTAAAAAAACCTTTTATTTCTAAATTGATTGAATAATTAATTTATTGTATAGACAATTGTTTCTATAAAGATAAAAAAACTAAGTGTGCAGTGCTATAAGGAGTCATACATACAAATAATATGAATAAATTCAAAATAGAAAGGTACCATTCTCATAAAAACTCTGAAAGTTCTTCATAATTTCTATATATCATGAATGATGATAAGATTACACCTGTTTTTACTAATACTAATGGATATGATTGACCCAATATACAACACTTGCTTCTGAATGTCCATTTTTCTAAATCTGTCAGTAATGAAATACTGCTTTTTTATAAAGCAGTTGAGAAAGCTTTTTCAAAACAAATTTATTGTTTGATTGTCAAGAAATTCCCAAAATTGTGCAATGATTAGTTTTGCTACCAAAATTAAATAGACAATTGGCTCTTTATTTTTAAGCTGATCCTGTGAATAGATGCAACAAAGCTATTATTTATTCCAATTTGTCCAAGGTTACTCTCAAAATTTATGAGAGTTGTTATACCCTGTTACCTTGGGAGTCATTTAGGTGACTGCAGTGATTTGAAACAGGGAAAAGAGGCTGAATAAGGGACAGCAATGAGGAGAGCAAATTCATGTTGATACAGTTTTCTGGGACTCAAGGCTGGATATAAAAAAAAACATTTAATTCAGTACTGAGTAAATCCTAGGTTGGATCTGCAAGTGAACCATATTTGAAGCTTTTGTATGTGCCTATGAAACTGAGATGGTGCCATTGTAGTTAAAGTGCTGGATTAGAAATGAAATTCAAATGGAGATCACTGAGCAGCATGCAAACCTGAAGGTGGTTAGTGTCTTGACAGTCTCTTAATTTATTCTACTCTTGTTTTTATCTGGTTCTTGTTATTGATGTGTTATATTTTTAGATGTTCTTAGGCTTTTTTAACTATGCACTGCCCAGAGTCACTCTGTGAGAAGGGCAGTGTCTAAATTTTGACAAATAAATAAATGATTTAGCCCAAGGAGGAAGGTCTTTAGGTTAATCATCCTCTCATATCTTCTCCTGTCTCACAAACTGTGGAAAGATTGGAAACTGATATGTATGCTGTTTTAAGGCCCTTTGGGAGAAAAAGAAAAAGGATATGAACTTAATGCTAATATCTTTACTGGTTTTTAATGATTAAAAAAGCTATAATTCAAACACATTTTCTTTTATTTTTGTGAGAGGACTCTATACGATTCTAATGTAATGGTAGTAACATGGTTTTATTTCTGTATATTAGGTTCAAATTATAGCCCCTACGGCTTTACACTCAGAGCATAAAAAGCCAATGTGATGGTATTTTATTACATATGTTTGTCAGATTAAAGTGAAACTAAATTAAGACTACAGATTGCCAGGGAGGGCAGACAATTTTTATGTAGGCTTTCTCCTCCATGACTCAAACCCGGCTATCAGGCATGCAGTGGCAAAATTCTGTGTAGCTGCTATGTCCACAAGAAAAAAAAAATGGTTACAGAATTATAGCTATCAACTTGTGCCAATTTTTTGGAGATATCTCTAACAATTTTTGGATAATTATATTTACTCACATACTTATTGGCTCTCCACTCACGTAAACTAGAGAGTGACCCTAACTGTTTGAGAACATATATTTTCCTAACAGAGATGTTATTATACATTATTAATGTCAGTACTAATTTTTAATACATTGTAAACAGTGATATCTATTGCTGGTCTATGACCATAATAAAGTTATATTCTATTCCAAGACTATAGAAGACTTTGAGGAAGACATGTTGGGTAAAGTTCTGTACTCTGGAGCATCTGACTGAGGAAAGCATTAAGTCCTACATACTATGAAATAGTGATGATGTTTCAAACAGGAAGCAGCACCCAAAATCTTGGAAGAAGAAATTTGATCAGAGATAATATCAGCCAAAGTTATTGTCTTTATAGTCAGAAACATCAGGGAAGAGTTGTATTATATACCTGCAGAGGTATATATCTGCAGAGAATAAATTCTTGGGAAATTTTGTACATGTTGAGATACTTAAGTATCTCAACATGTACAAATGGAAGTTTTCCAATGAAGAGGTATAATCTTCAGTATAAAATGTGCACACACACACACACACACACACACACACATTTATATAGCAATGTCAACACAATGTTTAATTGTGTATGTGTGTGTTAATTTTTGTTTATTTTAGTTACATGAATTTATACAAAGTTATAGATTCTTTGTTTACCTTCTGAGCCAAGCAAAAGCAAAAGGATGTCCGAATCTGATGCTGCCTAGAGTAGCTCTATAGCAAGATAGGCAGCAAGTAAATTTAACAAATAAATAAATAAAATCTGGTGCAGATGAACTTGTGTAATGGCAACATCATCGAAATTTGGGGGAAGTCAATTAGGTCCAATGATGAATTTATATTGTTGCCTGAAAGTCTCTGACGATTGCATTTTTATTGCCAAAAATAGTTCCGCATTTATTATTATTTTAATTCAGTATGATTAAAAATAGTTCACAACATTTTGAAGGGGGGAAAAGAAGACATTGCAGTAAAATTTCAATGGAATTTTCATAGCTAACTGGGGAAGCTTCTATTGCACTATTAAAACAACAACAACCCTAAACTGACCCATTGCTGAAATGACAGTTGAGTGAGGTCTACATTTAAGTGGCCCATCAGCGAAATTCTTAAGAAATAAGTTCCGTATATAGACAATAGCACAACCACAAGTTTAACAGGTGATCCTTTGTCTTGGCTGGGAAGGCCTCTCTGGCTGTCCTTTTTCCTATGTCAGTGACCTTCCCAGCATGGCAGACTTCCTGTATGCTCTCTGTGGCCATCCCCCATTTCTTTTGCATTGACCTTCCCACAATTTCTCACTTTCTATCCATTATCCGTAGCCAGCCATGCGTTCCTATCGCAGCACATTTACTACCAAACAAACAACGAATACCAGGTCAACATTGTCACATCAAAGTATGTTGACTACCAAATTTGACAAGTTTTAAAGCAGTCAAATACTGAGTTACCACTGTATATGTATTCTTTCTAGGTCCTCATCTAGGAAGAGCTCCTGATCTGGGATGCACAAATTTGGATGACTATTGCATGGTAGCAAAGAGATAGAGAAAACTCTAAATCTCTGCCACCATCTAGTGGTTCTATAGCTTTTTTACAGCCCTGGTCTGGTAGCCCCACACCTAGGACTCTAGAAAGTAGCTCAGGAGGCTTTAGCCTATTTGTTGTGAGTGACTTTTCCATTCAATTTCTTCTGTATTCCTGCAAGCTGGCTCACTTTTCCAATATTTCTTCACCCTAGAATGAAGGTCAAGCAGTGAAAGATAGTACAAAGCAGCCATTGAGGCATTTGATAATGAGAAGGCATAACAAGATTCCTATGCCGTCTTCCTTTCATGGGAAGAGGTTGTTTTAATTATTTCTGCCACCTGGTGGATTCAAGTTTGGGCTATATCCTTTGATGGGAAAGCTTTTCCAGCCAAAATACACAAGGAAAGAATACAGAAAGCCCAGGATTTCTTTTATCTAGTTTTAATAATCTATAGATTATTATACAGTATGGTATATATTCAAAAATTATAAAATTGGTTTGCAATTTTGTTCATCCTTAAAATAAGTATGCATCAAATCCCATTATATACAATGTAAATATATCTAACAATCCCATTCAGGTTTAACAGACATTCTGCTTTAATGGACACACTTTTCTCCATTAATCTGTTAATTCAAAGATTCGCAGTTCGGAATTACATCTTCATATATGCATATGCATGCACGTAAACAACTGGAATTATACTTTAAATTACCCCAGAGAATGCTTGAGATATTTCGTTTAACTTTCCTTTTTTTTATTATAATAATTTTATTGAAGTTTACAAATATAAAGATAAAAAATACAAACTACAGAAAATAATAAAAATAAAGTTAAGAAAAAATAAATACAAAAAAAATTTTAAAAATGAAAAGAAGCTATACAAAAAATGACTATTCCTACCTTCTAGACAAGTGTAAACTATTTCAGTAAATTAACATCTTCTCTAGCATTTCAATTATTAAAATATCTCATTCCTTATCAATAATCAAATTATGAAAAAAAATTATCTGTCCTAATCAGCAAAAGTTTATTAAGGTCTGTCAGAAATCATAACATACTGTATTTTTTGGAATATAAGACACACCAGAGTATAAGATGCACTTTAGTTTTTGGGGAGGAAAATAAGAAAAAAGCTGATTGGAAGGTGGATCGGCCTCCCGGAATACCCCCAATCAGCTGTTCCCAGAGGTGAATTTTAGCAACAGGTTCCTTGGTTGTGAGCTCTGTGCCTTGCTTTTTTTTTTTTTCTTTGCCTCTGAACTTCTGAAACTCCATTTCAGAAAAAACCTTTTCCTGCCTCTGAAAGCCTCTGAAACAGAGCTTCAGAAAAAGAACCCCTTTGAAGCTCTGTTTGGGGGCTTCTTTTCCAAAGCTTCGTTTCTGATGCATTTTTCAGGCTCTGAAGCCTCCGTTTGAGAAGCTGGGCAGGGCTACATTCGGAGTATAAGACACACCCAGATTTTCACCCTCTTTTTGGGGGGGAAAAGGTGCGTCTTATACTCCAAAAAATATGGTATATTTTAGCCTTAATCAAATATAGCTATATTTAATCCAATATATTGCTTTCTCTAAAAAATAAAGAAAATTAATTTTTCCACACCAATCTTTAAAGTCTTATCACTCAGTCCTAGTCAAAAAGAAATCCCATTGATATCTACCAGAAACCACAACTTGTTTATGAAATAAATTCACTTTATAAATCTTCTGTTTTCTTTTAAACAGCTTGATCTTTAATCAATCAAATAATGCCCCACGAGTTAATATCTTATCATTTTCTCTTTGCCTCCTTGAAGGAACAACTTCAGTAATATCTCTTTTTCTTCTTTCAGGAACAACTGCATTAGTTTAACACCTTTCTTTTGTAAATCCAAGATGAGAGGGCTTTCCAAGTTGCGCTTTATTCTTTGTTTGGTACCTTTAATTATTAAGACATCAACTGGTTTCATTTGTAAATCCATTTTAGCATCTTTTTCTATATCACATTTACATCCTGGCATTTTTAAATACATTTTCAAATCTTCAGCATCATTTTTCATATTACTTTTGTAAACCAGCATTTTTTTTAAAAAAATCCAAATTCACATTCACATTCACATCAGGCTCAATATCTCTTTATCTAATATTGTTCTACTATACTCTCCATTATAGTATCACACAATCTTGTAAGTAATTTCTGAGGACATAGTTTCTTCTTTAGTCAAATAGTATTGACCATTGTATTAATGGGTCATTTCTCTTTTAATCATATTTGTTTGTTCTCTCTTGTTCTCTTTAGTCAACCTTCAAATCTTCTTTTATCTTTTGTTTATTTTCCAATTCAAAAAAAAAATCCCATAGGAGATTTACGTACAGTTAATTTCGAAGTCATTATATATTTTTTGTAAAAAAATTAACACCTTACATGTATATCCTTTCAAGTTCTTCTAACCCTTAACTTTCCAAAATCAACAGTCTAATCTCCCTTTTGCTGTTTTCCAAAGATTAAAGCTTTCCTTGTTAATCCTTAAACTAACTTTTATCTGGGTAAAAGTTGAATCTTCTAGTGTAATACAGCTTGTTTTGCCAAAGGTTCTTAACATCTAGAAACTCATTAACAAGCAATTTGTTAGTCAAAAAGTAGATAGAAGAGCAGACAAACCCAGTATCCCTTTGAAGGTGACAAACCACAACTTTGACTGGATATTTCCTGCTCCGGCTACCAGAGCTCCCAAACCAGCTGGAAATTGCCATTTTATGTTCTCTTCACAGGAAGTTTCTGACTAGAACAAGCTGTGGTGATCGCTGTCCTTTCCTTGATTTAGAAAGGAGTTCTGAGTAGTCAGTATATCATGTCTTTTTGCCATGGTGGTCTGCAATGGTCTTTCAGAGTCTTCTTCAGTCCACCATTGCTCAGAGTCACCTAAACCACAAGATGGATGCAAATAAATTTGCTAAATAAAAAATAAATTGCTTAGATTTAATTTTCCAGTTATCTTTAGCTCATCTTACTCTTTATTGTTTTACTCTTTAACTGTTTCTTGGACCACTTTCCACTTTCTTCTTCTGTTATTGCCAGTCATGGCTCCTTTTCATCTCTTATCAGAATATCGTATTTCAAGGATTATTCAAAGTATTTAGTTATAGTTAGTGTTTGGTCAGGGTGGGGAGTGAGGTGGAGATGCCCAAAAAATTTCCACTCAACATATTTCATTTTGTACCATATTACTTCTTTTACTTAAATTGATGAGTGCTACTGGAGGTAACAATTGGTTCCGAAAATGATAAATGGTTTCCATCATTATAGAAGAAATGTATAACCTGCATTCTTGGGGCTTCACACAGTCTTCCTTTTTCCATTTTGTTACAATTCTCTTTAAAAAGTTACTATAAATTCCAATTTTTAACATGCTGAAGAATGTGGAATTGAATTAACTAGCTTGAATAACCCATTCAAGCATCATACGTCTTTTACAATGTAAAGAAAACATCTCATGGAATCTTTATATTTAATGGGATGCTGTTGAATATCCAAGTGAATTAAATTAAGACAAATGTATATTTTACCTTAGCCCTGCCAGATTAATCAAATCTTATGTGCTTTTAGGAATAAGGCCTCCTGCATGTGACTCAAAGGCCCAGAATAACTCTAGACCATGGGTGTCAAACTCAATTGTGTCATGTGATGTATCATGATGTATCATGACTTTTTTTGTCTTTGTGGAACCAGGGTGGGCGTGGCCTGCACATCTGGCCCACGGGTTGCCAGTTTGACACCCTTGCTCTAGATTCAGATCAGGTTTCTACTTTACTTATGTTCTGCTCTTTGGCTACATTGAGAAACATTGTTTTGTTCCCTTGCCCCCAAATGTTTATAGCACTATTAAACAGCCCCAGAAAAAGATGTAACTAAAAGAAGGATAAAATATAGGAATGTTAGTTTTTCTGTCTCTATGACTAACAGCCTTAGTATACTTACCTGACAATAAAGTCACTTTGGGCTGAGTGAAACTATATCCAACTATCTTGGTAGAAGCTGATCCATATTCCAAATGATCACTTCTACTTTTTATACAAACAAGCCCTCATTCAATTTAAAATGACAAGCAGAGCATTCCAACCTTTTTTACTAAGAAAGAAAGAAAGAAAGAAAGAAAGAAAGAAAGAAAGAAAGAAAGAAAGAAAGAAAGAAGGAAAGAAAGAAAGAAAGAGGGAGGGAGGGAGGGAGAGGGAAAGGTCAATTTCTAAATAAGGCTCAATCCATGGTTACTTCATGGAACTGTGCATGGAATTTCCTTGGCAGCAATACAGTGGGTTGTCATTGACTTCTTCTGGGCACTGTTTTAAATAAACAATTCATTTGAGCAATATACAGTATGTATCAAAACATAAGACACAAAAGCTCCCATTTTCAGTTCCTGGTGCTTTCTCTCCTCTTTTTGCAGTAGAACAACTTTCCTCTCTTTGATTATTTTGCTCCATCCTCAGTCTCCCTATCCACGTATTGTGTGAAAAGGATATCACACAAGAGATAAAATGCAGCTGAATCTTTTGTGGTGTGGGAATTCCAGCTGGCCATTGAATAGCATGGCTTCATGCATATTCATTGATGAAAATTATTTATGAAGCAAATCAGGAGATGTTTTTGAGAAAACCAAATTACTTCAATTTATAGTTAATTAACACTCACTGCCTCCTCAGGCCCTGGATCAGGTCACAAAATTCCTTTATGTCAGGTTTTCTTTCTCTACCCACCCCAACTTTATTTATTTTAAAATAGGCAAATCAATAAATATAAATGTTAGAAAGGTTTAACAAATAATTTTAAAAATTTACACTGCATATTTTCTGGATTGCAACAGTATTCATATATCTAATTATCAGGATAACAATACAGAATACTATCAATTCATGTTGATAATTAAACCTTAAGGCTTTAAGTTGTTGGCAGAAAAATGTTCATGATGGGTATTATGAGAGAAATTGAGCAATCCTGCTTTACTGTTCATCCAATTAATCTATTGGGGTGAGTAACTATTTTCAAATCCTTTTTGCTCTTGAGAACTATCTACCACTCTGTTGCTCAGTGCCAAATTTCAAGCTCTCAGTATTTCTGCACTAGCTGTAGTTAACACAAATAAAAGGAAATCATTATAAAGAATTTCAGGGTTGGATGTCGACAAAAATTACAAATATGAATAATCTGTTATGTTACTTCTGAAATAGTTTAGTAAAAAAAAATCTTGAAAGGATGACGGTTTGGAATGGGTAGACCATATATGAATGAAAATATCTTTCTCCTAGTATCCACTCTAATATGGGGATTGCTATTAAAATTATGGCTTCCATATGTCAAGGCACCGTCACTGGTAAGCTGCAAAAAAGTCTTCCTTTATTTCAACAAAAGGATTCTGAACAGGGGTATCATTAAAAATTTCATTTAAAACAAATTAGTTTTACATGAAATGACATTAATTATCTAATCAGAGTCCTGGTATATATGTGATTGATGTATTCAAACAAAAGTTGGATGGCCATGTTTCTGAAATGCTTTACTTTGGATTCTGGAACTGAACAGGACGTTGGATTTGGTGACCTATGGCCTCTTCTATATCTATGATTCTACAATTCAGAAACTAATAGCTTATGTAGAGAAATAAAAATTACCTAGAAAAATTTCAATGGAAATCTGCATTCCAAGTGTTTATAATAGGAACCTATTTATACAAGAAGTGTGCAATCCTCACTTTTCACTGGATGGAGAACATAAAGCGGATGTGGATGTACCTAGTCAGTACCAGAGCAAGACATTTTGTTGTACAATTAACAGTGCTAGAAAAAAAGGCCTGCACATATTAAACTCAGGTTTAATATACTCACTTAATGAGAAATTTATCTCAGAAAGGGAAGAAAGGAAGCACTATGTTGCTTTATCTTTAAATATGAGGTAAATGAGATTCTTGTTTTTCAAAAGAGAAAAGTGCCAAATAGCCCAGAATTGCTGGTCTAACTGAATAGTTTCTCTGAAAAGATTGCTCCTGGGAATTGTGTTTTGCTTCCCCCACCCCCAGAATCATTGCCTCAAATGCTTAAGGCCAACACTAGAATATGTATAATAGTCACGGATGTGCAATCAGCCTAGATCTGATTGAGTTGGCCCTTTGTACTAAATTGGAAACTGCTGGGAATGAGACAAGCAATGCCATCCAATTGGATATACCCAGTTTGTTGTAATCGCTCCACATACAACAATAATTTTAGATGGCAAGAAAAGGTAACAGCTGCCATATCACCTTTAATATGGAAGGAGAAAGCCTAAAATCAAGAATGCAGACTATCCTTTGTTCTATCCCTGAAATGTATTTCATTATTTTGGTTGCTTTCTACCCCATAAATTATCCCCCTGGGAAAATGTTGAACTGGTTTACAAGACTGTAACAAGAATACAAAATAAATTTCTTGCTCTTCGGAGTCTATTTTATCACCAGCTAAATGCACAGTGACTTCCACTGTGATGACTATTGTACAGAACAGTCTTGGAGACTCTGAAATTTTGTTCCCATTCTGGCCCAACTTCCAAGCTTGCCCATATATCCACTTTAGCTCATTATGACCTAAGTGTCTCTGATATAGTGCACCCAGGATGGTTGTTAGGGCTATATCTACTGCATATATCAAGTGAACACATTGAACAAACAGATGGTGCCTGGATAAATCAAGGTGTTTTCTTTTTATACTTGATAGGTGAGCTGACAGTGCCATGATAGAAGGCACAAAAATAGCAACTGCCATTTGTTCTCAAAACTGTTCTAAGCAATTCTTCTTCTACTGCACTGAAGAAAAATAAAATCCTTTCTTTGTTCATTTGCAGTGGATTTATGAAAGTAGTTTTCCTATTTGCTTCTATTGATATCAGACAAAGCAGCCTTTTGTGGCTCCTAGGCAAATTGTTTGTTTATTTGTTTAATTTTTGAGAAATTATTTTTACACAATGTTCAAATATTTAGAATGGATTTTAGAATGCAATATTTAATTATAAAACAAATTTGAATCAATTATTTTGAAAAAGAAAATGTACAGATGCTTAATCTTTTTTCTTGAAAAAAAATATCCTTGATATATGCACATGTGTATGTGTGAATATCATATGTACTAATAGTAAAATCCAGGCTTGTATAAAACAAATAACATCCTTTTTGGTGGTGGTGGTGGGGAATTTCAGGCTGTGAAAGTGAGAAGTAAATTATGGCCGCATAATGTTGAGTGATGGCAAACAGGTAATGGCATAAGTAGGGAATGTGATGAAATACCATGATTCTGGAAAGAGAAAAGGATGTTTTGCTAGCTTGTTGAATTCAAAAAGTGACAGAGCATTCTAAACTGCAGCATTTTGTCCGTCAGTTCTAGTTGTGTTGTTTACCAACAGCACAATTAATGAAAGAGAAAAAAACATTTTAATTGTAACATAATCATTCTTCTTCCTAGTTTTGTTCCTGAACTATGGCAGGGTCCACTTAATTGTAACATAATCATTAAAACTTTTAAAATAACTAAAGTACTTTAATAAAATATGTGGAATCCAATACAGGGGACAAAATTAATATACCTGGAACAGTATTTTTCTCAATCAGTCCCTTCATCAAATAATTTTTTGATTCTGCTAATATTACAGGTATTCTCAATTGGAGCAACGGGAGGGATGGGAAGATCAGAGATATTGAAATTTTTGCTTAAACATGTTGAAATCTAGACAAATTAAAATAAATGAGAGGAGGAAGACAGAAAACCTTGATTTAAAGTTCATTTATAAGTAAGCTGTATTGTGTGCATTTCAAACCTTCAGTAGTTCAGATGAATGTGCAGTATTGTATCCTTGGACACTAAAAACTGTGCTAAATCCATTTTGCTTCTTTGTTTGATCACAAAGAATTAGTACTTTTATAAAAGGGCAAGGTAAAAGCAGACAAATGCCATTTGGTGATGAAAAATTAAGTGTCATTCTACAATTCTTATCATTGGGAAAACTATGAAATAAATGTTGTAGAATGTACCTAATGTATAAAATAGGATTGTTCCAGTGACAAATAACACTGATTGCAAATTTGGCTTAGATACTTTTCTCTTTACTTAATAATCAGATTTTTAAAAAATTAAAGTGAGCTTGCAAAATGAAACTGCCTTCTATTAATGCTGATTTACCTGTAAAATACTAAACAACTGAGAACAGAGATGAGATCTGACTCAAATGAATCTAACAAACTAATTAACAAGGTATTCAATTTGATTTTTTTGATCAAGTGGGGGTAAATGTTACAAAGTCAGAAGACTATCCCCATCATCTGCACATTTTGCTAGTGTCCTTGTTGTAGAACATGATCAGGCAGAGTGGATAAACCTTGTTCATCAAAATAAACATATATATTACACAAACCAAAGTACTTATCTGAGATGCTTTAACCAGCTTAAAACAAAACAACATTCTTATTCATAATGAATGTATAGAGGTAGATTTAATGAATCACTACAAAATTGTTTTTCTATTTTTTATTATATGCCTATTATTTATTATTATTTACCATCTGAACTGCAATTTCTATCAGATGGTTCTGTTCCAACAATTAATATGTTAGCATTTGACAGCACTCTTCAGGTGCCTGAAAGGATATAAAACAAAGAAAGTTGAAATATGTTCTCTATCATCCCAGACCACAGATCATATAATAACTGATTCCAACTGAGCTTTAAGAAAACCTTTAAAAGTAAAAACAGATTACCAAATGAACTATTACTAAGGGAGAGGGTAGGCTTTCCTTCCTGTGTTCAAGCAGAGACTAGAAAACTATCTATCAGAGATGCTTTAATCTGGATTCCTGTACAGAGCAGTGGGTTGGAACCAAGTGCTAAATAGCCTTTTCCAGGACTATGATGAGGAAGGTTGGCCCATCAATTGTAGCAACAGAATTGCACGTGCAAGAGGAACAAAGGACAGCCTTTCCTTTCCTGCTTTAGTGGTTAGGAAAAAAAGAGTCAATCCACTACTATATCTTTCTTCACAAAAGAAGAAAAAAGGGTGAAATTTGAGTATAAATCATCACATCCTTTACTTATAAAGAAAGGAAAGTTGGCCAGGAGGCAATGAAAGATGCAGTTGACGATTTTCGTGGTTTGTGTGGACTAGAATATTCTAGACTTGGCTCTTATTCTTAATACATGTATTTACAATGTATCAATTAGAAGATTTTATGAAGGGAAATGTATGCAAATTTGTTTTTCAGCTTTTGCAGTTCTCTAGAATCATTTTGTCGATCAGGAGCTGATCTTTCGTGACTCTGCTCCCTCGCTTGTTTCCTTCCTGCTCTCCTGGCAAGATGTTATTTGCTTCTAGGTAGTCCTGGATCCTGTCAGCTATGATGCCAGTCAGCAGCTTGAACATGGTTGGTAGACACGTTATTGGCCTGTAATTTGCAGGTGTTGTCCCTTTTGCTGGATCCTTCTGTATCAAGTAGGTTTTCCCAACTGTTAACCATTCACTGATGTTTCCTGTTTGCAGCATCTTATTGAATTGTTTAGTCATTTTTCCATGCAGGCTGGTCAGGTATTTGAGCCAAAAGCCATGATTATTGCCTGGCAATGTCCAGTTCTTGACTTTTTTCACTCTGTTGCTTATCATTTCAGTAGTTATTTTCATTTGGTCCATTTTGTTCTTGGAGAATTTCATCTCAAAGTCTCTGATCCACCCAGCATTTTTGTTGTAATATTTCTCAATCTCCCACAGGTCTTTCCAAAACTGAGTAGTTGCCATTTTCTCAGGTTTTTCAATTTTCGTATCCCCCATCTGATTCAGACTCTGATAGAACTGTCTTTGGTCTGATTGTAACAATTGATTTTGTTTGTTCTGGATGACTCTGGCTTAGTATCTTTCAATTTTTCTTGCTGTTGCTGTTATCTGCTGCTTCACAATTTCCAATGCTTCATCATTTCTTCTTGTGCTGAGCCTGTATTTTTTTATCTGGTGTTTCCTGATCTTGCTGTTCCTCAGCTTTTTTCCCTGCAGATTCTTCAGGTTACTTGCATCTGCTTGCAGGCTCTTGATTTTCAATTCCAACCTGATTTTTCATTGTGGTTTTCCAGTTAATTTTCTAGGGGCCTGCAGCTGTTGAATCCCTGGTTCTTCCATTACTATGGCTGCTGTACTGTAGGCAAATTGATTCGTTTGTTCAATTGATGTTATCTGGACTGCTGCAAGTGCATAGTTTGCATCTATCAGCAATGGCACCAAATGTTTTCTAAGGATAGTCTTCAATGTTGGAAGTCTTCTTCTTTTTGCATGTACTGCTGCATGTGCCAAGATTTTAGCTTTCAATTCTTACTGCCTGGCATTGAGTACTCCTGATGTTTCAATGATGACTTCAGGCCTTTGCTGATCCTGTTCTTGCAAAATATCTGCATTTTTTCCAAATTCAGGCTGTTCAGTTGCTCCAGATGTTATTGGAGTATTTTCTGCTGCCACTCCAGCAGTCTGCTGTTTAGCAGTCTGTGTTCTTGTTTCACAATTTTTCCATATTTCTTCAAGTTCGCCTTCACTGAGCACTTTGTTCTGAGTGATTAATCGTCACTGATTGGCTAATCGTAATTCAGTTATCGTTGAGTCTGGGTATTCTTGTTTCCATAATTGGTACATCCTTTTTTGGTAGCCTTGTTTTTCTGGTTCTGCTTTGTAGTAGCATTTCATTACATTGCGGTTCTCTGACATGGTGTATTTCTGCTGCTTCTGAGGTTGTTCATCTTCCAGTCACTCTGCAGGCCCATGCCCTGGTTGCTCAGCTATGGGACCCTTGACCTGTAGCCCATTTGTCGATGGATGTCCAGGTTCCCCAACACCCGACGTGGTTCTTGATAACTTGGGCAATGACCGAGCCAGTATAGGCTTCGTTCTGTTGTGTTTCACCATGATTCATTGCATAGGTTGTTGGATGCACTCAGTTGTGCTCCTCAGCCTAGATCTCTCTGGCATGGTTGGGCCTGCTGTTAGTTTACACTACTGCCAGCACAGCTTTCAGCTTCATTGGAGCAGTTAATCCCCCTGCCACATCAAGACGGCACCCCATGGGGGGTTATTGTTGTTATTGGTGCTGTTGTTGTTATTCATATCATATTATTTTGGATATAAAGTTGTACTTGGATCTTCTATCTTATGCTACAATTGATGTTATCCATGGGAGAAGCTTGAACTCTCCTTTTGAAGTTGGTACTTGATATTTTCCAGTAGCCACAGCAGAGGCCCAGATAATACAATAAATGGAAAACCAGCCCTGGATACATACTAATATGGAATAAATAACTCATATGTGGAACAGACATATATAACATAAATATGAAGTACAAATAAATAAATATTCTCCAAGAGATTAGTGACTATACTAGGACAGAGCACAAGATTGGGTAAGAAGTCCAATAAATAAGATACCCTTGTCTGAGAAGATGGATTGGGATAAAGTTTCATATTTTGCTTTGAAAATAAAATGACTAAGAAGACATTATTTTGACTCCCTTACCTACATTATTCACACCACTGAGTTTATGTAAAGAAGAATTGTGACTATTACTCAGCGGCTTATCCTTTTTTCAGTGATACATGATGATACAATGATACATGATATATTATCATGATGCTTATCTGAGCAGTCTAGAAAATAAGATTCAGAAATGTTATTCAAAATAATTTGTTAATGTGGGATTTAGAGATTAGGTGTGCTGTTAATTTTTTTAAAAAAGTAGGACATTTAAAGGAATATTTATTATTTATTTATTTATTAGAATTTGTCAAACAAAAACAAGAACAAAAATAAAAGAAAAAAATACAATAGGGACGATAGGCACATTAGTGCACTTATGCATATCCCCTCTACTGACCACTTAAGTATGAAGTAAGGTCCGTAGAAGTCAATTTGTGACTGAAACTGTGAAAATTTGTAGCTGAGATAACTGGATCAGGTAGGACATTCCAGACTTTGACAACTCTATTACAGAAATCATATTTTTTACAGTCAAGTTTAGAACAATTTACATTGAATTTAAAGCAGTTGTTCATGCACATATTATTGCGATTAAAACAGAAAACGTTGTTTACAGGTAAGCATTATTATGTATAATTTTGTATGCAATATTTAGGTCTGACTGCAAGCAATGCTGTTCTAAGTTATCCAAAGTGAGAATTTCGGGCCTAGTAGCATAGAGAATTCTATTGTGTACAGAAGAGTGCAAAACCTTTTTCGTAAAATATTTCTGAACCCGCTCGATTGTACTGATGTCAGATATATGGGGGGATTCCAAACAGTTGAACAATACTCTAAGATTGGTCTAGCATAAGTTTTATAAGCTCTAATTAGCAATACAATGTTTCCAGAAAAAAAGCTTTGCCATATTAAATTTACAACTCTTAATGCTTTTTTAGCAAAGCTGTTACAATGAACTTTGGAATATAGGTCATCAGAGATAAGTACACCTAGGTTCTTGACAAAGTGTGGGTCATCTGTTAGATCAATGCCACCTAGCTTATACTTAACATTCTGATTACATTTACCAATATGTAAGACAGAGCATTTATTAATCAAAATTTGAAATTGCCAAATAGATGATCATTCAGACACATAATCGAGATCACTTTGCAAAACAACAGAATTATCTATAGTATTGAATAATTTTCCATCATTGGCCAAAAGAAAGCAGTTGCTTTTAAGTTGATCACATAAATTATTTATATAAAGCAAGAAAAGTGTGGTACCTAAAACACTGCCATGCACAACACCACTATTAACTGATGCAGGATTAGACAGTGAGTTCCTTATTTTGACTTTCTGCAATCTATTAGACAGGAAAACAGTAATCCACTTGTGCAAACGACCAGAAATGCCATAAGAGTTTAATTTCAACAGCAGTTTATCATGTACTACTGCATCAAAAGCCTTACAAAAATCTGTGTAAATTGCATTTACAGCTTTATCTTGATCAAGACATGTAGTGCAGATGTTTTTACAGTGCAAAAGTTGTAAATTACAGGACGAGTTTTTCCTAAAGCCAAACTGTTTGTCGGATAGCAAATTGTTTGTCTCTAAGTGCTGAACAATGCATTAGTTTATAATTGATCCCATAACTTTGCATGTAACACAGCACAAAAAGATTGGTCTATAATTTTCAACTGAATTAGAGTCACCCACATTATATATGGAGCTTGCAAAACTAAGGAACATCATTTGAGTTTTGATGTATCTTATATGTTGGGACATATGTGTAATGCATGTACACTGTGATTTAGGCACACAAATACAAATTAATCTATAACAAAATCATTTGCATTCCTCTTAACAACTTTGCTGCTGTTATTTCATTACTCTTTCCCCTGATGCTCATAATCAATTTTTCCACAAATAACTTTTAGATGCAAAGAAATGAATAGAAAGAAACCCAAAGGCGAATAAACAATCTTGCTTTGTCTGTCAGCACTGTGAGATTTAAAAAAAAAAAAACCAAACAACCCCCCCCCCCCAGATGTCTTATCACTAAGGAGTTGTTATATCATTGGATGTGACTAAAATGCTTTAAAATATCTGGCTATGTTTTTAATCAGCCTACATTTTAAAGCCTTAAAGTACAAATATGGATTTTAAGTATATCAAGGGAATAAATTAACTCCAATAAATGGCTATTCTTTCTAAGATTGCACCTGCCATGAAATTGCTCCAAGTTTGCATTTCCCCTTCTAGTCTCCAGTGTGTCATTAGAGCAGATTGATCTCCATCATCTCTCTAGCAGTTTCCCATTAGATGGTTTTTATATGGAAATTAATGGAAGGCTGAAAACATTGCTTTCTGAGCTGCAATAGTGGAAGTCACTTTTGATTAAGCATTTGAAAGCTCCCAGACTGGAGTGATCTCTTTGCTTTAGTTCCTTCTTGTATTAACACCAGTGTCAAGTTTTGTTGAAGCAGCTTTTTTTTTTTTTAACCACCATCTCATTTACTTCTAACAGGAATCTCATTCAAAGGTGCCTCCTTTTATTTTTACTTTAAGTCCTGTTCTCTTACCTACCAAAACCTGAAATGATCTAGATAATTCAAAAGTAGTTGAAGCATTTTGGATGTATTCAATGGCCGAGCTTCTTGCACTGCAAGATTCCCCCCTCTCGCAGGCTTTGCATGTAACACATTATGCCAACAGAGGGCTGTGCCCCTGCTACCTGTGGGTGATGATGTGCTCTGGCCCTCCTAGTTCATGGACCTGGCCTGCACCATGGAGACCTGGCTGGGACCGGAGGGAGGGGTGCCTCTCTTGGATTTATGCCGTCTGGGTTTCCATGTGCTACATCAGCTGTGACTCCACGGAAGAGGTGAGGGGTAGTGGTGGTCATTAGGGAAAGTCAAAGTCCTAGGGAGGTCAGTGTCCCTCAGATAGGCGGATGTGGTCCCTTTTGCTGAAATGGAACCCTGAAGTTCAGTTGAGTCTGTTGATTACATACCTGTCTCCCAGCTGTGTATCTTCAGCTCTGCCCACACTACTCGAAGTCATTACTGATCTGACGGTTGAGCTCCCCAACCTGATGGTCGTGGGAGATTTTAATCTCCCGTCTGCCGGCAAGACATCTGAGTTGGTCCAGGAGTTCCTGGCCTCCATGATGGCCATGGACCTGACTCATTGTGCAGGGTCCAACTCACAATGGCGGACACACTCTTGACCTGATTTTTGTCTCTGGGCAGTGGATAAATGCTTGGGGTAGGGGAGTTCTTACTATTTTTCCCCTGTCATGGACTGACCATTTCCTCCTTAAACTGGACTTTCTATCTGCCAACCCCCATTGCTGGGAGGTAGAACTGAATCAATGGTTCCACCCCAGGTGCCTGATGGACCCCGAGAGGTTCCAGACGGAGCTTGGGACTTTTCCCACACACCTATCCCACGATTCGCCAGAGGCCCTGGTGGAAGCCTGGGAATGGGCAGCCGCGGGGGCACTGGCTCGAATCGCCCCTTTGAAGCCTCTTGTTCGACAGGGATCCCGGGCAGCTCCTTGGTTTGCTGAGGAGCTCAGTAAGATGAAGCATCGGAAGAGACACCTAGAGGACTGTTGGAGATCTTCTCATTCTGAATCTGACCGAACACAGTTAAGAACCTATATTAGGTCTTATCTTGTGGCAATGGAAGCAATGAAACGTGATTATTTTGCACTCTCATTGCATCTGCAAAAAACTACCCTTCCTCAAGAAGCCGGCCCTGAATCCAGCCGTTTTGAACATCCTTCCATCCTGCCGGCCCTGAATCCAGCCGTTTTGAACATCCTTCCATCCTGTCTCCAACCTTCACTTTATAGTGAAAGTTGTTGAGTCTGAGGTGGCTCACCAACTTCCACAATTCCTGGAGGAAATGGACTATCTAGACAAGTACCAATTGGGCTTCAAGTGCAGACACAGCATGGAAACGGCATTGGTCTCTGGTGAGCCAGAGATAGAGGCTATTCCTCTATCCTTGTCCTACTTGACCTCTCAGTGGCTTTTGATACCATCGACTATTACGACAGCTTGGGGGGTTGGGGATGGGGGGCACTGCACTACAGTGGTTCTCCTCCTACCTGTCGGGTTGTACGCAATTTGTCTGGCCACAGGGTCAGAAATCCTCCCCAAGGCCCCTCGCTTGCAGGGTACCTCGGGGACCGATTCTCTCCCCCCGCTCTTTAACATCTATATGAAGCCACTGGGTAAGATCATTCATGGTTTTGGGGTGAGGTATCAGCAATATGCAGATGATAACCAGCTGTACATCTCCACTCCTGACCAACCTAGGAATCTCTTTCCATGATGTCTAAGTGCCTGGAGGCGGTACAGGTCTGGATGGGTAGGAACAGGCTCAGACTCAGCTCCTCCAAGATGGAGTGGCTGTGGATGCCGGCATCTCCTGATCTAGTGGCCCCACCACTTGTGATGGGAGGGGAATCACTTACTTCCTCAGAAAGGGTTCGCAATCTTGATGTCGTCCTGGATTCACGTTGTCTCTAGTCGACCACCTGATGACCATGACCAGGGGGACCTTTGCACAGGTTCGCCTTGTGCACCAATTGCACCCTTTCCTAGACATAGATGCCCTTTGTACAGTCACCCATGCTCTTGTCATCTCTCACCTGGATTACTGCAATGCCCTCAACATGGGGCTGCCTTTGGGGTGCAACCGGAGGCTCCAGCTGGTCCAAAATGCACTCACATGGGTTGTTACCGGAGCTTCCTGTTACTCCCATGTCACACCTTTCCTGCGTGAGTTGCAGTGGTTATGAGTGGTCCTCCAGATCCACTTCAAGGTGCTGGTGCTTACCTATAAAGCCCTTCATGGCATGGGCCTAGGATACTTGCAGGAGCACCTACTGCCAGCGTCTCACTGACCAGCACGCTCGCATAGGGCAGCCCTCCTCTGGGTGCCGATGGCCAGGCAATGTCGGCTGATGGCGCCCTGGATGAGGACATTCTCTGTGAGTGTGCCAACACTCTGGAATGGTTTACCCACTGGGCTCTGCACGGTTCCCGATCTGTGCTCCTTCTGCAAGGACTTAAAGACATGGCTTTTTAAACAAATTGTTTGACCTGCGGGTTGTTTTAGTTTGGTTTTAATTGTTGTATTTTTAATCAATCTAAATTAATTTATTTTTACTGTTCTATGGTTTTAATCCTTTGTGAGCCGCCCCGAGTCCTTCGGGAGAAGGGCGGCATATAAATTTGACCAAATAAATAAACAAATAAATAAATTTTCCTCCTTTGCATCTACTGCCTGAACTTATATTTTACCCTGTAACAACTTACTGGACAGTTCCTCATACTATATACAGAACCACATGGATTTTGCAATCTATGTATATGAAGGCAAATATGAACATTATTCAAAAGTCCACTTTCACCCCTGATCATTGCTATACTTCAATCTTTCCAATTATAATAGTGTTGTCTGTAGTAAACTAGAAACATGTTGAAATTGTAGCTCTCAACCTAATTTCATGCATCCTTGGCATTTGCTCAACTCCCTCTGCATTTTATATACTTTTGAGTAGAGTGATTTGTTCCTTTCATTTCAGCTGACTGAGAAGGGTGGATTATGGTGGACATGGGAAGAATAGAAGAAAAAGAGATGGGAGACAGAGAAAGAAAGAAAAGTGAGAAGAGAGAGAGAAAAGTAGCATATTATCTCTAGCAGAATTTGCCCTTGTCCGGGTAAATATTCCTACTATTAGATAGAACTAATACTTTAACTCTAATGTTCCATTTTTTTGTACACTGTTTACACACTCATGCTTCATTGTACAGCATCTAGAGTCTCTCTTTGAGGAAGATGGGAGGTTCATAAATGTGATAAATGTGATAAACAAATAAACAAACAAACAAATAAATAGCAGTAATGATTGTTACATGTATTTTCCACAATCACTTTTGTATCCATGCTCCTATGGCTATCTGAAGATGCTCCCAAGTGAACCAGAAGCAAGCGTGCATCCATCACCTGTGGTTGTTGCTATGATTTCAATAGTCTTCACTCTGGGATATTCTGAACTTTCTCAAAATAAGACAATTTAATAGTATGTGGGAATAACCTTGGAAGATAGTAAGCAGTGTAAAAAGTGCAGCGTAGTCTGCAGGTGGGGGGTAATCATGGGAAACACTTCAGAGGGAACCTTCTCTAGATTTCTGGAGGCTAAAAAGTAAGTGGAAAAGAAATACTTTTGGTCTTGCAAGATTCTGTTAATATAATCTTACAATAAAGTAGGATTAGTTCATCTGGGTATAAACTTCTTGTTTGGACTATGTTGCAAGTCTGACAGAACCTGAGAGGAAATTTATTCATTCCTGAAGCTTTTTCCCATGATACATCATCTACAAACTTTGTTAATCACAGGACATGAAGACTGCAGAGAAGAAAACTTTATACAAACAAGAGGTGGTTAAGTGTCCATTGACATATCTGAGTATGGTATGTCCATATTATTTTAGAATAGTGGAACATTAGGACATTTTTAGAATGAATAATGCTAGATGTTCTCCTAAATCTAATGTCCACTAATTTCCAAATTATATTGTAGCTGGGACAACTTTCCCTTGTAACTTCATGGTACTTGTTTCTGGGAATAGCAACACAATGCCAACATCAGGTGCTTACTGCAATTCATCGACAAGAATCAATACATGTAGAAGAAATCTTATCACTAGGCTGTTAGTTCATAATTTCTGTATTTACCGCATATGAAAGATTGCCATCCTCAAGCACATATGCACACAGCCTTCCTATTGCCAATACCAGGAAAGTAATAGAAATGCCTATAGGCACACAAGTAGTTTTATTTTGCTGTAGTAGGCAATATTACAGAGCCATATATTTTCAAATTAAACAAGAAGATTATTTTTAAATATTGAGCTTTGAAATATAATAATGTATTCCAATACAAAGATAAATCACAACCATTCAGTTTCCCCATTAGCATTAATATTTGATGTCACATTGAATACTTACTCTCTCTCCCTGCAATCATTTTGCTTCCTACCTGCGTAATTTCATTGAATTTTTGCATGTCAGCTGAAAAGCAAAAGTAGCTTTTCTGCATGGAGTCTATATTAAAGAACAGGCCAATATTAATCAAAGCTGTAATAGAACTGAGAGTGTAAGATATCTATAAAATGCATGGCCAGTCACAGTGCTGAAAGATCATATTCTGGCTACATTATCAATGATCAATGTTTTTCTAAGAAATAATTAATGTAGTAAAATGGAAAAGTGGGAAGATTCTTTTAAACTGGAATCCAAATAAATTGTGTTTCAATTTAGACTAATGAATGGTTCTACTATTCTACTAAAAATATAGATATAAGTTGATTAAATTAAGCCATGTGTTGCCAAACTTTGGCTTGCATACAATTTTCTGCTTCCCAGGATTTGAGAGCAACCAAAGTTTGATATAAGAGGGATGTGTGTGTGTGTGTGTGTGTGTGTGTGTGTACAGATAGATAGATAGATAGATAGATAGATAGATAGCTAGATAGATAGATAGATAGATAGATTTATTACATGTATTTATATGCCGCCCTTCTCCCGAAGGACTCAGGGCGGCGAACACAAGTTAAGAAACATGTACAATAAAATTGCATTTTAAATCAAATAACTAATTAATGATAAATAATAAACCCAGAATCAGAGTCAGACTATTTGCTTGAACAGCCAAGTCTTCAGCTCCTGACGAAAGGAGCGGAGATCAGGAGCTGTCCGGAGCTCAGTAGGTAATTCATTCCAGAGGGTGGGAGCATCCACAGAGAATGCCCTACCCCTGGGCACCGCTAGATGACATTGGCTCGCCATCGGGACTCTGAGGAGAGCGGCCCTATGTGAGCGAACAGGATGGTGGGAAGCAGGCAGGAGAACGTCCTGTAAATATCCTGGACCTAAATCATGTAGGGCCTTATAGGTGCAAACTAGTACCTTGAAGCTGATAATAGTGAATAATAATGATAATGATAATGATAATGATAATGATAAATAGATAGATGGGGGAGAGGAACAGAGATCTCAAATCTCAGCAACAAAAAGGTGAAATTTTGAGTTCACTTTTAGAGACATTTTTCAAAATAGAACAGTAGCAATTCACCTATAGTCACAATTTATCCTTTAGTGGCCTTTTGCCTTTGATCTCAGTCCAATGACAAAAAGATGTCTACCTAAATTTCTCTTCCCAATGACATTGTAATTTGATTTCTACAGAAAGTAATAGGAACAAAGGCTGATAAAGTCAATGATTTGCAAAGCAAGAATATATTGTGCACTTCTAAAAGCTATCTAACACATTTAAGATAATATTTACATTTTATTGTAAATAAAGAAATTCTGTGGTTAGTAAACTGATGGCAATGCCAGGAACAAAATATTATATTGTAAGATTCACAGTATGTTTGAGTGAATTAAACAGAGGTGCACATCCTGTGTGAAACAAGTTAAAGAGATACTCTGAGTCTGTGACTACACTACTGTTAAACTCATGATGAAATTTATGAATTAATCAGTCCACAGTCTGACAATATATTGGATATATAAAGTAATATTAATTTTATTCCTGCTCTTCCCATTTTCATTTTCTAGTTCTCTAGCTCTGAATGGTCCCCTAAAGTATTTCTCAGGTATCATTTTTCATAAATACTAATTTCTCTTTCTCTATATCTTTACTAGATTTATAAAAGTATGTTTAGAATTAATGTATGGTCTAATGCTTAAGTGGTAGGCATACTGAGTCATTTTCTTGTATATCAGCCAGATCATGCTCTCCTATATTTTCTGTATATAAAATAAACATGTAAGACTTTAAAATTGTTATATTTGTTCTAATAAATCCACATGAGGAAAAGAGATGTCATATTTGTGATAAGGGTTGGTCTTTAACTAAAATTAGAATTAAATTAATATAGTTAGCCGGCCTGACCGAATAGATTAATTTTAAATGGGTTTTAAATTGGTTTTAAAGGGGTTTTAGTAAGGGGTTTTAAATTTACGGCCAAATAGCTTTAACTTATTTTAGTAGTTTTAATTTTTGTGTCTGATTGTTTTAATATGGCTGTGAACCCCCCTGAGTCCCCTGGGAGAAGGGCGGTATAGAAATGTAATAAACTAAACTAAACTAAGGAGAATCAAGCAGCAATTTGCAAACTTGACAGATTGGCAATGTAGATTTTGAAAGACAAGTATAAATTCCAAACTAGCATTAAAGATATCTTATCAAAATCTATCTGGTTCTTGTTTCTTTGATCTTGTCCGGGTACATAGACCTTGGCATATACTACCCTCATATTCCAACTTTTCTGCTTCCTTTTACAATCTTCTGCCTAAGGTCATGGCCTCGTTTTATCTCATGGTAAAGTAAGTCCTGTAGCTTTTCTACCAAAAGCTGTTTTTACACATTCAGACATACAGACACACAGACACAGATGCAGACACACATAGAGAGAGAGAGAGAGAGAGAGAGAGAGAGAGAGAGAGAGAGAGAGAGAGAGAGAGAGAGAGAGAGAGAGAGGATATATTATGAAACATGAAGATCAACTAAATACCACAACGGTTCCTAGGGACAATTTAATAATTTAACATTGTGTTGGAAAGCATGGTAGTGATTATTTTTGAAGTAAATGATTGATGCATTTGCAGGTGCAAAAAAAAAAAAAAAGAAAAAAGAAAAAGAAAAGAAAAGAAAAAAAGAGCCAAACCATTGAACAGTTATTTGCAAAAGTCATAAAACCACTATTTGAATATTAATCCATCAATCAGACAGCTGCAAAAGCCAGTCTATATATCATGAGGCAGAAACAATTATAGTGATTGGATGTGCCAAAATTTGGATATCACAATTACACCACAATAGAAAGTGCCTGAAGAGATGAAAGAGCAGTCTGTGAATAGGAACATGGAGACTTTGGGTAAGAGATTTCAGTCAGATGTCTGGCTAAATATCAGGGTTTCTATTATTGTTGTTTTCCAGGCACTAGCAAGTGGAAAACATCAACAGTAGCACACAAGGATTTGGGAATAACAATACAAGAAAAGGCAGAAAAAGATCTAGACAAACTTGGCCTGAAGCCAGCCAAGAGCCACCTGCAAATGAAAACAGGAAGACAACAGTGACAAAGTATTAGATGAATTAAGTGGTGGAAAGCATAATTGTGGGGCAAGCATAAGACAGGGAAAAAGAAAAGATGCTGAGACAAGAATAAATTCCATGTAACTCTTAGACAGGAGCAAACAGCTTCATGACAGGCTCCAATTTTATTGCCGAGGTATTTTATATACAATATATCCATAAGATTTAGGTTTTCCTCCATTCATTAGTGAAGGAACATAACCAAAAGTCACTGGGGAGTTTTCTCTAGTCAATTCTAGTTAGTTTATACTTTTTTTTCTTTATGGTGGAGATAACAATAGAAACTGAGGCTCAGAAAACAGGATTGTTCCTTAAAAACAACTGAAGAAAAGTCATGAGCACACATAACATGTAACACTTATTTATTAGGAAGCTCCTGCTCAATGTGACCTGCTAAGTAAATATAGGATAAATTTCAAAAACTAGCACCCATAGGGCTGATAGCAGCTTTTTTTAATGATTAGGGGAAACTATTTAGATAACCATTAATCTGGGTTTTAGAACTGAGGAAGGATTTAAGGATTTTGTTTTATATGCAAAATCCGGAATTAGTATTAAATTAATATAAAATTGTGAGGTAAACTATAAAAGAGTGGCACAATCGATTTAGTTTTTTTTCCTTAGATTTCTATCCCATCTTCTCTACAGCAACAAAAGATTGTACATTGCACTCTTTACTCAATATAAATTACAAATTAATGGGGAAGTCCAGACATCTATATTGAGTTAATTAGTATCCTAAACATGTTACAGGTCCCATGCTTACTTAACTTGAATCATGTACCATTAAACTCAGTAGGAAATATGTTGGCAGAGTAGACTAGAAGTGTTCCTAATATCATTAAAAATTATATTTGTCATAGCAAGAAATAGAAGGAGGTAAGAGTACATAGCATACCAGTATTTCCTGGTGCTATTCTCAGATTGAAGATGAACTTCCATCACAGGGAAGGTTTATTTCTATTGAAGATACCCAAATGCTAAAATTTGAGCTCTAAATTGATTAGAGAAAGCATGTGTGGCAAACAGAACAGAACTTGAATATTCTTTCATTGGCCTCCCCACTATCACCAGAATATTTGAATGAAGCTTTTTTTTAAGGGGGTCCGTGAGCATGTGTTGTATGGAGAGAGAGAGGTAGGGGGAGGGAGAGGGAGAGAGGGAGAGAGAGATATTTTATCATAGTCAAACATATGATAGACTGACTAATTAAGGATTTGGGATTTTCCTCCTCATAGCCAGCATGGCTATTGTTATTTTCTATTGTAATATTAAATTACACGGGTCCCCAGATTGCAGCTATTTGATAGTTTTAAAAGCTTTTTAAATGTTTTTTTTTCTTTTCATTCTGTAGTATAGGATAAATCTGACAACATGCTATTAGAAGATTACTTTAATAACATATTTGGGAAACCGCTGCTATAACTGCTATTGTTTCAGTCACTTCTACTCTTTCTTTTTAATGTCTCATTTCAGAAATCCCATGGTCAGTAGCAAGCTGGCTTTCTTTTATCTTTTTGGCTTCTTCTTTAAACTAAAAATTGTTGCAAAACTCTGTTCAAACATTTATCCTTACAAATGGTCCCACCATATCATCAAGACATATGCAGCAAATGAAAACATCCATGAACTAATACGCACATTATTCAGCCCGCAATACATAATTAGTGAGATTAGTTTCATTTTATATATCTAATATCAATATGTTCCTGCATTTCCCAAGGCCTTTAGTTCATTTGCTGAAACTCAATGGGCACAGAACTGTTATTCATTTAGAGCAGTTCAGTTAAAATTATTTTAAAATGATCTAATACTATAAACATATCTCATAAAATTAATGCTGGTGAGGCACTTTATAACCCTATCTCTTCACAAACCATTGATTAGCCAGATGCCAGAAATAGTATATTCTCTTTATTGCACTTTAGCTTTATTATAGAGGTCCCATAACCAGTTCTGTTAAAAGTATCTAGCTAAGGTGATTCCTTCTTCTTTGTTTTTTCTTTTTGCATTTTGTTAATTTTTCATTGATTTCTTTATGGACATTTTATGGGATGTAATAGTAATAACCTTAAAATGCAACCTCATATTTCCTGGGAATACATTTTTCTTTGGTTAATTTCATTAAGCAATTTCCAGTATTCTATCTTTATATACAGAGCAACTTTAAACAATGGTATAAAAATTCTATCTGCAAGAAAATCAATAGAAACTCACACTGGGTTTTGAGAATACTAGATCATACTCAGTGTATTTTTCACAGAGCCAGGATGCTTGCAGCCCAGAATTATCTCTAGAAAATCCTAATAAATAATCCCCACAAGCCAGTTCTATACTTATTAGGTACCATTTAAAAAGGATAAAAGAGCATCTTTAGAGTAGAGTAGAGTAGAGTAGAGTAGAGTAGAGTAGTGTAGAGTAGAGTAGAGTAGAGTAGAGTCGAGTCGAGTCGAGTCGAGTCGAGTCGAGTCGAGTCGAGTAGAACAGAGCAGAGCAGAGCAGAGCAGAACAAAGCAGAACAGAACAGAACTGAATTCTTTATTGGCTTCATGTTTGAACACACAAGGAATTTGTCTTTGGTGCATATGCTCTCTGTGTACATAAAAGGAAAAAAGAGGAAAAATACATTCATCAAGAATCATAAGATACAACACTTAGTGATAGTCATAGGTTACTAATAAGCAATCAAATCATATTAGGAAACAAACAGAACAATATAAATCATAAAAATACAAGCAACATGGTTATAGTCATAAATGGGAGAACTTAGGTAATAGGAAGGATGAGAAGAATTATAGTAATACAGTCTTAGTAAATAGTTTGGCAGTGTTGTGGGAATTAGTTGTTTAGCAGAGTGATGGCATTCAGGAAAAAACTGTCCTTGTGTCTAGTTGTTCTGGTGTGCAGTGCCCTATAGCAGTGTTCCCAAAGTGGGGTACGCGTACCCCCAGGGGTACGGGAAGAGTTTGGTGGAGGTACGCGTTGTACCGGAGTTTAGTGGGGATCACGTGGGAATATCCACTGCACTGTGCTTAACTGCGCCCACAGAACAAAGAAAGAAATAGGCGCATATCGCAGTTTTTACACGGGAACTGGGAAACTGGGAAACGGGAACAAAATAACTTTCGTTTATTTTGTGTATCTACCAAAAAAAAGAAAAAATAAATATATTTTGATTTTTATTAAAGCATATGTTTTTTATGAGGGGTACTCAGCGTTACAAAATTATAGAAGTGGTACACATATGTCAAAAGTTTGGGAAACACTGCCCTATAGTATCGTTTTGAGGGTAGAAGTTGAAACAATTTATGTCCAGGGTGTGAGGTGTCTGTAGATATTTTCACAGCCCTCTTTTTGACTCATGCAGTATACAGGTCCTCAATGGAAGGGAGGTTGGTAGAAAATTATTTTTTCTGCAGTTGCTGCATAAAACCAATATCATGTGACAGAAAAACAAAATGGATTATACATAGTCAGACAAAGTTTCTAAGTTTCTAAATTAACATATTTTTTTCTGTGTAGACATCAAAGGTTCAGGAAATGGGGAAATCCAAAATAACTCTTGAGTCTATAATTATATAACATTTACTACCTAGAACAATAAATATTGATCCATGTGATCACTTCAACTATAACTGTATTTTGAGTAATGTCCCATTTCTTCATAAGATCTGGGACAATTTCCCTATTACATTGTCCCTAATAAAGATCCTGAAAGCAAGCCTTATTTTGTATATGAATTATGGGTGTGCAGGAGCTTGAAGCATGGAACAGCATAGGTGAGTACAAACTCCATTCTATCATTGACTAGGTCTTGAATCTGGTCTGAATAATTACTGACTATCTCCAATTAAATGGAAATATTTTTCAAATAATCTAATGGAGCTCACCAATTGCATGGTGAAGGTTATAAATAAATAACACTCCAGATTATGCTTTTTTTCTTTGCTTCTCCTGGAATTAGATAATTACTATAACTCAAGACATCTTAGTCAGACACAGTAATTGCAAATAGGTAATTTATCAGAGCCTATCCTATACTGATAAAAGTCATAATAGGGGCACCAACTCTATTAAAATATAAGAGAACTAATTAAAATATTTATTCCATATATTCAATGCTAGGAGAAAGATTATCAGGCATTTCACACATTACTCAATGACATCATCAGCCAAGAACCATGTCTGAAAAGAAATGCACATGCTATTTAATTATAGTAATCTTTTAAAAAGTGGTCATCTAGCTTAGTCCATTTCCGAGTTTTTGGTTTGGAAGAGCCATCTTGTGAATGCATCTTGACTAAAATGAAAGAATTATACAGATGTTGATGCAAGGATAAAAATGCAATTGCCTCTCTGTAGACACAACCAAATTCATTTTAATTTAGGTTGCTTCTTTTCAAATAATGCAGCCTACATTAATAGAAAAAAAGATGGTCAGCCATTTCATGTTTTGACCGTATTACTATTTATACAATGAAAGTAATTATAAAGAAGGAATGGTTGTATAATTGTAAAAAAAAGAGCTATTGTACCACAGTGGTTAGAATGCAGTACTGCAGGGCTAACTAACTCACTGCTCACTCCAATTCAATTCTGAGCAGCTCAAGGTTGACTCAGCCTTCCATTCTACCAAGATTGGTAAAATGAAGGCCCAGATTGTTGGGGACAATATGCTGATCCTGTAAACCACTTAGAAAGGGCTGTAAAGCACTGTGAAGCAGTATATAAGTCTAAATGTTATTGCTTTAATTATATTAACTTATTCAGAAATATTATTTGAAGCTAAATATATACATGGCCATCAGGTGGAAACAGAAATAGAGGGAATGAACCAGGGGTGGGTTCTACTTACCTTTACTACTGGTTCGCAGTGGGAGTGCACTGCACTTGTGCAGATCACCATGATCGTGGCAGGAGGGTGGAGCTTCCAGACAGTTTTACTACTGGTTATATAAAACCGGACAGAACCGGGAGCAACCCACCACTGGAATGAACTGAACTGAGACAACTGTATATTGTGTAAAATATTGTAGACAGGTTATTGGTTGCCTCATTCTGGACAAAATCAGTTAAAATTAATTATGTATCATTTTGATGCCACAAAAGATACTAAAGTATATGTCTCAAAGTAATATGACATATACTGGATATAAGAAATACAGGTAACAAAAAGGTAATACATTAAGCCTTTTTTCTGGATACATATAATCATGCAAAACATACAATAAAAGCTAATTTTATCATGATCATGCTGTAAAGCAATTATTCTCATACCCTGCTTTTAATATGCATCTGGCTGACTATTGTGGAAAGCAAAACACTGCTGAATTAACTGGGTCCTTGGCTTTAATATTAATGTATCAATACAGTAATATTATATGCTTTGATATTGCTGTCTTTCTCTGAGAATTTTGAGAAACATTTTGTCTTCTGGAGTGGGCAATCCCGTGCCGTGCCGTGCCGTGCCGTGCCGTGCCGTGCCGTGCCGTGCCGTGCCGTGCCGTACCGTGCCGTGCTGTGCCGTGCCATGGAATAGAATAGAATAGAATAGAATATAGAATAGAATAGAATAGAATAGAATAGAATAGAATAGAATAGAATAGAATAGAATAGAATAGAATAGAATGCTATCAGATACCAAGAACCGAGAAAGTTGCACAACTTCCAATCATTTTTTTTTATCGTTCCTCACCTTTAGATGGAAAATTAGTTTCAGGGGTAGTCCTTCTAAGAGCCTTGGCTACAACTAAGAATTTCCTCTGCTTCACTTTGTGTTTTCACTTGACTAGAAGAATAACTACTAGAAATAAACTCAGTACAAGAAATAACATAGCCAAAATAAATTGTTTAAAATTCCACTTGTCACACACCACTAGCTGAAGTATTTTTTCCAGCTGTAGGATAATGTCATTCCTTCCTTCTAATGAACTGGAACTAATTAACCTCCTTTATTAAATTATCTTCTGTCTTAGAGCTAGCTGGGTTTTCCTGAAGTAAACTATGAAACAGACCCAGGCATAGTTTTGTAGCAAAATATTAACTTTTAGGTTAAAATAACAGATTTATTTCTTTGTTGATTTCCATCCTTTTCTGAAGTCCCTATTACAAATAAAATAAAATAAAATAAAAAATTTAATGATCTTATGATAACAATATAATATGGCAACCTGGGTAATAATGGGTATACTTTGACATCCTTGGATGGGACCATTATTTCCGGAGCAATTTTTGTTACCTGTTAGCTTTGGGATGTGGCTTGAAGTCCTGTTGTCACCTTAAAGCCCCTATGTATCTTGATAACTCCAGATCAGGTTATCTGAGAGACTGTTTTTTTCCCCTAATCTTCCATTGAATCAGACTAAACTCCATAGAGTTTCAGTAAATTCAACACATTCTAAGCTTTAACAAACACAATCTAGCACAGGAAGAGGATATTTTATTAGGAGGAGGATATTTTATAGCTATAGTTTTATATTTCCTATTGGCCAATTGGATGTGTGATTGCTCAGCAGTAAAGATGCTGGGCTTGTCAGTTGGAAAACCAGCAGCCCAGGTTCAAGATCCAAGTACTACCTGAAGGGATGAGCTCCTGTCCTCAACCCAGCTCCTGACAACCTAGCAGTTCAAAAGCATGCAAATGTGAGTAGATAAATAGGTACCACTATGGCACTCTTTGACTCATGCTAGACTGAGGAAATGTCTTGGGACAGCTGGCTTAATGGCCTTGACACAGAGATGAACATCGCCCCTATAGTCAGCAACGACTAGCAGAATAAAATCTTCAATGACTCCTTTACTTTTTTAAAATTGATCAATGTACCTGAAAAATATCACATGGAATATATCTTGGTAATATTAGAGTGATTTTCCCCAGTCCAAGCGGGTGGGGTAAAGGGGCATGACATAATATAACATCTGCATCTTTCTGCTCTGACAACTTAAGTGAACATAGATTGCATGAACATTCTGAGAATTTCTAGTTATTTATTCCTGCATTCCAGTGGTGGGTTGCCCCCAGTTCAGACCGGTTCTATAGAACTGGGAGTAAAACTGGCGGGAGGCTCCGCCCAAAACCCCAATGTCATCAGGAAGCTTGTGTGCATGCACAGCCCCATTGTGAACCAGTAGTAAAGGTAAATAGAATCCACCCTTACTGCATTCACAGAATACCAGAACCTGGATAGATTCTAAAGCTTATGAATTTCATATAATGATATAAAGTTCAAAAGTCCATGATTTGAACCTCACAGAATAACATTTAGCTACCTGCATCAACAACCTTCGCTTTGTGGTGAAGGTTGTTTAGAGTGTGATGGCACAACAGCTCCCCGGGTACCTGGATGAAGCTGTCTATCTAGATCCATTCCAGTCGGGCTTCAGGCCGGGATTCAGCATGGAAATGGCATTGGTCGCATTGATTGCTGATCTCTGGAGGGCTCAGGACAAGGAGTGCTCCTCTGTCCTAGTCCTATTGGACCTCTCAGTGGCTTTTGATACCATCAACCATGGTATCATGCTCTGCTGACTGGATGGGTTGGGAGTGGGGGGGGTTGGGGTGAAGTGTCATCTGTACGCTGATGATACTCAGCTGTAGATCTCCACCCCAGACCACCCCAATTATGCCCTTGACATGATGTCCTGATGTCTGGAGGCTGTGCGGATCTGGATGGGAGGAAACAGATTCAAACTCAATCCCTCCAAGACTGAGTGGCTATGGTTCCCGGAGTCCCGGTATAGCCAGCTGGTTCCATCACTGGCTATTGGAGGTGAAATCTTGGCCCCCTCAGAGAGGGCTCACAATCTGGGTGTCCTCCTAGATGCACGGCTGTCTTTAGAAGACCATATGATGGCTGTGGCCAGGGGGGCTTTTTACCAGGTTTGCCTGATTTAGCAGTTGCATCTCTTTCTGGACCAGGACAACCTGTGCATGGTCACTCATGCCCTCATCACATCCTGTCTGGACTACTGTAACGCTCTCTACGTGGGGCTCCCCTTGAAGAGCACTCGGAGGTTCCAACTGGTCCAGAATGTGGCCGCACGGGTGATTATGGAGCGACTTGACGCATCCACGTGACCCTCTCCTGTGTGAGCTGCACTGGCTCCCAGTGGTCTTCTGGGTGCAGTTCAAGGTGCTGGTTACCATTTTTAAAGTGCTCCATGGCTTAGGCCCCGGATATCTATGGGACCGCCTTCTGCCACCGATAGCCTCCCACCAACCAATATGCTCCCACAGAGAGGGACTCCTCAGGGTGCCGTCAGTTAAACAATGTAGAGTGGTGACCCCCAGGGAAAGAGCATTCTCTGTGGGGGCATCCACCCTCTGGAATGAACTGCCCCCAGGGATACATATAATTCCTGACCTGCGTACCTTTTGCTGTGCCCTGAAGACTCTGTTATTTCAACAGGCTGGACTGGCATAACAAGAATTTGGGATGGGGTGTTTTAAATTTGTGGGTTTTTAATTTAACGGCCAAAATATTTAATTAGTTTTAAACTGTTTTTTTTTTTAATTTTGTACCTTATATTGTTTTATGATCGCTGTACACCCCCCTGAGTCCTTCAGGAGAAGGTCAGTATAGAAATTTAATTTAAAAAAAAAGAGGATGAAAATTATAATGTGTTGCCAGCAGGATTGCTGTTCAATGTAAGTGAGTGTGTGTGTGTATATTACATGCATATGCCATCCATATCACTATCCAAAGCAGATCTGGATTATGAAATGGATGTTACCCATGTGTATATTTATCCATGTTGGACTTTGTTCAAGATTACTTGTGAAAACAGTTATGCGGAATATCATTTCTACATGAGAATTCTGAGCTGGTGTGGAAATAGTCTGGACCACTGTGTTATCATACTCACTATTACAAAGACATTTTTTTCTGCTTCAGTTGCAGTAACAAAATAAAGAAAAACTATTTTATATATATATATATATTTGTCCCTGTGTGTTTGTTTGTATTTTCACATTGGAAGGAATTCTTGCCTCACACACACATTACCTCTTGGTCAAATAAGAGAATCACCAGTAGTTCCCACCTATAGTAGTGTAAAACACTTGTATTCTTAAAAAAACTAAGGGTTGCAGTTATTGTTGCTACTCCTTCAGGACCAAAACCACTTTGGCAGTGAATTTTGCTCTTCTAAAATCAGCAGAAGTGAAATCAATAATGAATGTCCTTCAAATTGCTACTGAACTAAGAGAAAATAGCAGTGTTCTTCAATAACAGAAAAAGAGAATGTATGAAATTCAACATAATAATATTTTAGAAATTTTGGTTTTTAGCAAGAGCAAACATTGGCCTTATTATAATTTTACTGAACTATTACAATTGGTATGTTCTAGCTAAGTCACTCACTTTTGGACTTCCAAGCATCTGTCAGAAAGGTTATAGTTACTCTGCTCATGGAAAAATCTTTCCATGAGTAGAGTTGATGCCTTACTTGTAGCAAGTATAATAGCCTTTTGCAATAAGAATATGGAGGAGAGAGACAGAGAGAGAGAGAGAGAGAGAGAGAGAGAGAGAGAGAGAGAGAGAGAGAGAGAGAGAGAGAGAGAGAGAGAGAGAGAGAGAGAGAGAGAGACATTGTAATAAACGTTCAAGGTATATTACTTAATTTATCCCCCAGCACACCCATAATTTTTTCAAATTCCATTTTTAATATTCTAAGTCATTAGATTTCAATAACTAACCCAGTACTGTGTGTGTCTCATTTCCCTGGACAAGTAAAATAAGATGTAACTTCTCTCTGTTTTGAGTACTAATGCTGTAATTTAGAACTTCTGTCAAGATGAAAGATCTTCCATGGGAATTGCAGGAGACCCATAGCAACACTTGAGAACAGAACTGGATAATGAAGTTTTCGTTATTAAATAAAGATATTTTAGGAATGTCAGAACCCATAAATCCTTCCCCTATAATATATCCCTGCATTAGTTTGTTTATTTCATACTAGAGACTCCTGCCCCCACCCCTTCACATTTAGCTACTCTTTGCACTCACTGAAGTTGCCATGGAGATGATTTTATATGTCTCCTTTGGCAGCTGTGTTGCTGGATTGTGATTGGATTGAAAAATCTAAATGCCTTTCAGGGAAGGCAGGGAAGGTACTCCTTTGTTGGCATACATTCTAAGGCTCTGCAATTTAATGTTACCTTAAGGAAATGCTAACATGAATCATATGGGTTGGAAGATGGAAGAATTACAAAGAGAAGGGCTTTTTTTCTCTCTCTCTTCAAAGTGAATTTAGTGCTGCTGAATAGTACCAAACAGAGTGCCCTGGGGCTCAACTATTCAATTTATTTACCAGGCATGTAGGCAATCAGAATTTATATATAAAAAAATCCCTCTCTCCCCCTCTCCCCACCTGTCCCGTCACTGAGTACTTTCACCGCCTAAGACATTACAGCTGGTTTACACATCATGATCATGTCCTTGGATACTATAATGTGCAATCTACTGCATTTGGCCAGAGAAGAATTAACTCCACAGTGGAATTTTCTAACAAGTCAGTGGCTTTTGAGTTAATATAGGGAACAACTTCAAAAAATGGGAATATAGGAGAGCTACTCATACATTCTCCATTACATCTGAAAAAGAAGAAAGTAGAACTGGACCTGTGGTTTTGTTTTGAAGCTCAAAGACGCCATCAAAAAGACATACATTTTATCAGATATGTAGCCAAAATTATTGTAAGATTCTGTCATCAATGACTTATATATATTTCTAAATCAATTTCAAAGTGAAGACATTTCTGGTGGAGTGCTGAGCTGACTTTTCAAAACCATTATAGATCATTACAACAATTGACTGAAAGCTGTTATCTTTGTTCCAATCTTCTCAATTTTAAAGACAAACCTGGAGAATGAAATTAACCTGTAAAAGTTTTACATTTGTGTCTCAGACTAAGAGCAGAATAGCAGTTAATAAAAGGAACAAATAAAAATTTAAAATTAAGAAAGGAAATAATTATTCTAAGATGGGCCTATAGTAATAATTTGATCCAATACCAAAGTGTAGGAAGGAGTTTGTTTTCCAAAGATGAAGAAAAATTTGGAACACTAGCAACTAATAAGTAGAGAAACATCCAAGAGTAAATATAGGATATATTCTCCATTCAATAGTATTCAATATCTCATATCTTGTTTGTTTATTTATTTATAGAACTTTGAAACCACTTGACTTCATAAAGACTTTAGGCAGCATGACTCTGTAGAAAGTTAGCACCCACCTCTCCTAGAAGAATGAAATATTTTAGGAAATATTAAAAAAGCAGGATAAAATATTTCCCCTAAAAGAAAAAGAGAAATCTTAAGGGAGACAGAAATTCAGCTCCAGCAGATATTTGGTGCCGATTAAGAAAGACTGGGACAGCCTATCTACAAGACAAAAGACCTTCGGCCTCAGGATAATGGGATGCCCAAACCAGGACAAAGCCATTAAGACACAATAGAAATTGCCCACATAACACAAGCCTCTTCATTACATCATCACCCTCCAAGTTTCAAACAAACTTAACTCAAACAACCTCAGCTATGACCCAAGGGTGAAATGCTACCAGTTCGGGGCTGTTAGCCTGAACTGGTAGTAAAAAAAATGCTTGAAAAGTAAAAAAAAAGTTCCAAAAATCAGCTGAGTGACGTGATCTTCAGAACTTTTTTTTTTTACTTTTTAAGTAAACTTTTACTTTTAAGCATTTTTTTACTATCAGTTCTCTGGAGCTGGAACTGGTAGTTAAAAACTGGTAGTTAAAAATGCTTTAAAAAGTAAAAAAAAAGAGCAGGAAATCCGAAAGCATGCATTTGATGTGCAGTGTGCATGCATCTGAAGTGTGTACACACAGAGCGCACCCAGCATGCACTGCACTGCACATGCACGTGCACAGCAGGCATCCTGCACACAGCATGCATGTGCAGGCAGCAAACAGGTGGCAACCGGCGGAGGATTTCACCACTGCTCTATCTATCTATTTATCTCTATCTATTTAATGAGGTTTTACTATACTATGCCTTAGAATACTATGAGACACACTCTGATAAACCAATGATAATGATTTTTCTGGATGCCCAAAAGGCTTTTGACAGAGTCAGCTGGAATTTTATAATACAACAATTGGAAGTGATGGGCTTTGGGCCTTAATTTACAAGGGCAGTTCAAGCCATCTATTCTAAATAGTCAGTAAGGCTACTGTTTAATGGATCACTATCAGATGAGATACAGATTTATAAAAGTACCAGACAAGGATGCCCTCTTTCACCGCTGCTATTTGTTTTAACACTTGAACCACTTCTTAAGATGATCAGGCAGGATTCAGAAATTAAGGGTTTAAAAGTTAAAGGGGAAGAATACAAACTCCAAGTATTCGCCAATGATTTGGTTTTCATATTAGAAGATCCCCTTATTACGGGACCAAAATTACTTACTAAATTAGATGAATATGGGGAGGTAGCGGGGTTAAAAATCAATAAGGATAAAACCAAAATGTTAACAAAAAATTTGTCAGGTGCCCAAAAGGAACAGATCCAAAGTATTATGGGGATTAACTGTGTCAAAAATATTTAGGTATTTGGCTTACAAATAGATGTTCTTCTAATAAAGAGCTCAATTATTCTAAATAAATGAAGTGGAGAGATGGCGGCATATGCAGATCTCATTTTTGGGTAGAATTGCCGTGATAAAAGCCCATGTTTTACTGAAATGGATCTTTTTATTTCAAACGGCCCCTGCAAGATTGGAAATTTTTTTTTAGGAAATTAGACCAAATTCTAAGTAAATTTATTTGTCAGAGTAAAAAACCCCGTATAAAAAGAAAAATGTTGCAAGAGCACAAAACAAGAGGTGGCTTGGGGCTCCCTATGTGGGAGCTTTACTACCTAGCTTCATCCCTGATTTGGATAAAAGATTGGGTGATCCTCTCAAGAAAGCACATTTTAACAATTTTAACAATTGAAGGATATGATTTGCAGCAGGAATGGCATTCTTTTTTGTGGTCTCAGAAAGACAAACAATTCAAATATTTTACAAATCATTATATTAGAGGAATTTTATTAAGGGTTTGGGAAATGGTGAAGAAGCAAGTTTACACACAGATTCCTAAATGAGCATCTCTGTAAGAGGCAGTGATCCTTCTGACTGTGCATAACACAAAGAGGAACTGGGTTTATGGTGACTTGTTGGATACTTAGACCTAGAGCCGATCTCCAAACTAGAGGATTAGATATAGATTGGTGGTCCTATGCGAAAATTCAAACTAGATTCACTAGGGATAAACAGGAACATGGTATTTCCCTTCATTTACAAACTTTTGACAAGCTTCTCCTAGGTGGCCAAAGGAAATTTATTTCCAACGTTTACAATTTTCTTCTGTCCAACTTTATGGTGGAGGAGATTGTAAAGGATACGATGATTGCCTGGGGGAGAAATATTGGAACAACAATTCAGTTTGATGCATGGTAAAACATATGAACAAAACTATGAAACTGACCCTTTCTTCCCCATTCAAAGAAAATTTTTATAAAATGATCTACCATTGGTATCTCCCCGCCGCCAGAATTGCTAAGATGTTCCCAGGATCCTCTGATAGATGTTGGAAATGTGGGTTGGCCAAGGGTACTTTCTTCCATCAGTGGTGGACTTGTCCATCAATTAGATACTATTGGGGGAAAATTCAGCAGTGGCTGCTGGAAATAACAGGTGTGAACTTTCCCCTTCATCCAGACCTCTATTTACTTGGAATAAGACCAGGCTACATTGACAACAAGGATTGGTATATATTTGTCCATATCTCAACAGCGGCAAGAATGGCATTTGCCCAACTGTGGAAAGATGCAGATACGCCCCCCGACCATCTGATAATAAACAAGATTCTTCGATGTGCTGAGATGTACAGGTTAACGTATATATTAAAAGACAAGAAAAAATCAATATACAATAGAAGTTGGGACAGATGCTTTGTCTGGCTCAAAAGAAGTTTAAACCTAGGAAATGAGTGATAAGATCGTCTAATTAGATTAATTAGATATTTATTAGGCTATATGATTCTTTAAAATTTTGACCAAAACAGGCCAATTGTTTTGTAGATAGTTAATAGAAATTGATTGTATTGAAATGTTTGGTTTGGACGACATTGGTTATTATTAACTGGAGAGTGAGCTTAACTCTTGGTTAGTCATGTTTGTTGTTTCATTTTAGTCTTGTGTTTATGTGTTTCTACATTTCACCATTTATATTGTTTTCCAATCTTTATTTTGTGTTAATTTTACTGTAAATATTTAATAAAGAATTATTTAAAAAAGAACTTTTTTTTTACTTTTTAAGCATTTTTTTACAATTAGTTCTCTGGAACTGGTAGTTAAAAATGCTTTAAAAGTAAAAAAAAAGAGCAGGAAATCCGAAAGCATGCATTTGATGTGCAGTGTGCATGCATCTGAAGTGTGTACACACAGAGCGCACCCAGCATGCACTGCACTGCACATGCACGTGCACAGCAGGCATCCTGCACACAGCATGCATGTGCAGGCAGCAAACAGGTGGCAACCGGCGGAGGATATCACCACTGCTATGACCCCTGCATAGCCCCATGATGGCAACTAATAGCATACACGCTCTTACTACAGGAACAGGAAGCTAAAGTTCAAAGCCCAGAGAGGGTATAAATACCTCTCACTCCCCACTCCATGTGTTCAGCTGCCCAGGACCTCAAACCTATGTGGTCCTGTTCACCTATAAACCATCTTTCCAAACAGCCTGCATGTTTCCAGTTTCTTTCTCCCCACTTGAAACTGAACCAGATGGATATTTCTTCCAACAGTTCAAAAAGAAAGCATGGCTTACTGGATCTTCACAACCAATTACATACTTCAGAGAATAAAATGGGAAAATAATCTGTATTTGTTTTGAGATTATTGACAGAAGTGTAGGAGATATAAATATGGTAAATAAAGGAAATAGTAATAGAAGTAGCAACAATAATAGCATCAGAAGTATAAGGTCAAGGTTTTGTTGTTGCAGCCGTGCACAGCAGGAGGAGCTGATGCTCAATATCAGAATCAGGATCATTGAATGCTGCACTAATTGTGGAGATTTGGTGAATGGATCAAATATCAGGAAAACAATATGTATATGGGTGTGATGTGTGTATGTGTATGTGTATGTGCATGTGTTTGTGTGTATGTGTATGTTCCAGTTGAAGGTAGAAGAATGCTCCTTTGAAAGATTACAGAGGTTAGAATAGAATAAATAGTATGGCTTGCTTTCAGAAAGACAGAGAGAAAATTGTGCACTTAACATCTGTGTAGGCATTCATTGACTCCGAAAAAACATCTGGAAAAGAAAATTAGGAAGTGCTTCAAAAAAGAAGACAGGGTCATTCACTCATCAAATTTATGTATTTCTTTTTAGAACAGAAAGTAAACCATAACACAATCAGCACTTCAATTAAGTGAAAATAAATTTTCCTTTCCCAACACTAAACAAATGGGAAAGTTTGGTAGGATAGTGTTAATGCCGGCTGCAATTGTTTGCTGAGATTCGACTAATTAAAAAAAACTCATTTGAAGATAGTTAATGGATTCTACATTTCTACAAAGCATTAAGAAGACAACATTTATCTGAACTTTGGGGCCTGCACTGATTACTACTCAATTAGTTGTGATTCAATTCACTGAAGAAAAATGGTCATTTCATTAGCACAAAGAAATAACTATTGGCCACAAAATATATTTCCTAGAATTGCTATGGCAACTCAGATGACACAGTGCTGAGCTTGGAATTTTAATTCTGCCTGGGAGTTGTAATTGTAGCCATGCTGGATCTTCCTTAAATGATTGCCAGGAGCTGGTAATGGGTTGGATGAACACAAATAAATTTGAGAGTAACTCCAAAGAAAAATAGAATTACTCAAAATGACTGATCACAGAATTAGCAGAAGTGCTTTTAGTTTCAAATGAATGCTTTTTTTAAAAAATGTGAAATTATGTGAATGGATGTGAATGAGATTCCTAATCGGGACTCCCATCCATACCATTTGAAATCAGAATTTACACAACAATAATGGCTGCTACAGAAGAGCGGATTCTAGTCATTGTTCTTTGTAGTTTGTCTCTCTTTTTCGTCCCATGTGTTCCTGAGGCATCATTGTGGAATACCATAGGAGGAAAAATCACAGATATCATTCTAAAAATGGGGTCAGCTACTGGATGAAGGAATGGAGATGATTTATTTGTATGCATGAGTGTGTGCATATATGTATCAGATGCCCTTTTATCACATCCTTGGGAAAGCTAACAATTAAAGCAAATCGTATGATAAAATGTGCATATATAAATAAGAATAACAAAACAAATGTGCTTTCAATGATGCAGGTAGAACAATTCAGATTGCGTTAATGAATAATTAAATGGATAGAAAGAGGAAATGGAGGATATGGGGGGGGGGACCCTAAATAGATCAAGGAAATAAATAGCAGTAGCACAATAAAATCTTGTACACCTCTAAAATTGAAAAGTGCTATTCCAGATAGCATTGCTTGGCATATTGTGGATAATTATAATGTTTATTCAGCTGTGACAGACTCAATGCTCTATTGGTGGCAGAGCTGAAAAAAGGAAGCATAAGAAGGAACAGCATTTATTATTACTGGATATCATGGTTTTGAGATTTCATTTGCATTCACAAAAAGTTGGGTGACTTAAAGTATTAAGCTTGATATATAAACACTATCAGCATTCTCATGATGGATCAGTATGATTGTATGTTAATCATATATTTATTTCTAGTCACAAACTGTTTTATTGCTCATACTTTTCTACATATTTAGGGCAATAATAGGCATAATCTTAAAAAACCATAGATGATGATGATGATGATGATAATAATAATAATAATAATAATAATAATAATAATAATAATAATAAAAACATCAAGAAATTGCAGCTTCCTGCAATAACACTAGTGAAACTGCTACTCGGAACATATTATTTAAGAAGATACTCAGTTGATACCTAGGATGCTGGCAGCAACCCATATCAACCATTAGCACCAGTCAAACATAGTTGTGACACATTTTTAAATGTTCAGTTGACTGAGTTTCATGCTTGATGAATAAAAGAGATAAAATAATAATAATAGTAATAATAGTAATAATAGTAAAAGGTGTGTTCAGAGTAACTATCCTGATGCATGAATCACACACACATACACATAGGAAGAAAGAGGGAGAGAGGAAGAGAGAGAGAGGGAGAGGGAGAGGGAGAGGGAGAGAGAGAAAAAAATTGAGTTCTTATTCCAATTCAACTATTTTATGACAAAATGAATCACCAGTCAAGCTAATAACTAATTTTGAGAAGAATATACTGTATTGATTTTAACCCCTTTGTACTTTTTCCTTGCTTAGTGGCCAATTCACACATTTGCTTCATTTCTGACATGTTCACATGTATGGAATTCAAGCTGCCATGCAGAAGCACCTTATATAAGGCATTAGTAACAATCTATGCAGAATGCGGGTCATGAAATCTGTTTTGGCTTTGTGATCTTCACCCTACCAGTTCTTACTCTTCCATACAGTTTTCTGGGAGAGAAATGACTCACGGCAAAATCTTTATTTGAAAGAACATAGTGAGTCTTTGGAGCAAGTAACTATGGAAGAACAGTTTCAGAGTAGATTCACCAAAGCATTTTCAAATAGCAGATTACCACAAGTCCCTATAATAATCTTGGAGAAAGGTGTTAGCAAACACCACCAGTCATTTAGTTATAGTCTACAATTAAAATAAATATATTGCATATTCTAGTGGGTATTTAAGACAAGCCTTTTTCAGGTATCACCCAAATATTTTAGGTTCTCTTGATCCTGTCTGTTCATAAATCAAATAATGGGCAAATGGAAACAGGGTCAACATCATATTATACTGAAATGTTGGGGATAAGTTGATGGAAACAAATTAATCTAAAACAGTTTGCCAGGATCTACTGGAAGATGGTATGGAAATGAAAATTCTCCGATGTCTCCCCCTGCCCTCAAGTGTGTTATTATCGATATACTGTATTATCTTTTAAACAACTGATTTTAGAATATCAATCAAATCTTTATCATTTGTCTTTTTTGAGATCCAAACATGTCTTTGGGGACTATGCTTAAATTATGTTACTTTACTGTCATTTTGCTTTACATATTTTTCAATCGTAATATATATGATTATAATAATCATACAGTTTACTTACCTGTGCTACTTTTTTTTTTATTCATGTATTTTTTTCATCTAAACATTTACTGGTTCACAACAACCTCATGGTTAGATTTCCTGTCCAATTATTATTATTATTATTTTGTAAATAGTGTGAACATATTTTCCATGTATATGTTGAAGAACATGGAAGGAATTTTTTTTAGCAATGAGGAAGCATTATAAACAAATAATTCTCTTAATCTCCAAAGTAACTGTTTTAACCAATCTATTTATTTTTTTAAAAAGAAACAATAATATATGATTTTACTATCATTAAAGGTATGCGACAAGGCAATACAATATCACCTATCCCTTTCTCAGCCTGCCTTGAAGGAGTATTTTGCAAACTAGACTGGGCAAAAGACAGAATAAAAATCAATGGCGCCTATTTAAATTGCTTAAAATCTGCGGATGATGTTGTTCTCTTCTCACAAGAGCCAGAAGAGCTACAAGACAGATACAAGAGCTGCGCAAAGCAGGAGAATCATTTGTCTTAAAAATAAATCTGAAAAAGAGCCAGTTTATATTTAATAAATTTATCAAAGAAAAAATATATATCTGGAGAAGAAGTAGACATAGTAGGCCATTACATGTACCTTGGCTAATAGATCTCAATGGAAGGTAATGTAATAAAGGAAATTGAATGGCATATTAAATGTGGTTGGCAGGCATTCTGCAAGCTAAGCATAATTTTCAAGAACAAGCTCCCCTATGCCTGAAGAGAAAAGTTTTCGATCAGTGTGTGCTACATGCTCTAATATATACCAATGAAACATGGAGACTAAATAACAATCAATACAAAAGCTACGAGTGGCACAAAGAGCCATGGAAAGATACATGCTGAAGATAAGATAGAAAGACCTGCACATGGATTAGAGAACAAACAAATTCCATCAAGAGAGTAAAAGAATTGAAATGGAAATGGGCTGGTCCCATAGCAAGATAACTGATGGCAGGTGGACCAAGGCAATCATAAATGGACCCCACTTGATAAAAATGTACATGAAACAGACCTAAAACAAGATGGATCGATGACATCAGCACGTATTGTGGGCCCAATTGGCAAAAGAAAGCTCAGGACTGTATTGATTGAAAACATGCAGAAGAGCCTTCATCCTGCTATGGATAGACAATGGCTAAAATGATAGCTATAATTAAAAACAACTATAGTCCACTTGTTGCCTGTTTTACAAATATCTAAGGCAACACATGAGGGCAAATAACAGGCCAGTTGAAACATAAAAAACAAATCTTCATGTTTAAATCTGCAAATATTTTCAAAATATTTCAGAATTGCTCAGAATATACAGAGGTAAACTAGCAACATCTTTTTACTGTAGCAGCATCTTTTTAAAGTTTCCATATGCACTAGAAAAAGAAATGTAGCTGCTTTAAAGAAGCACTCTTTTCTTCCAAGTAATTTTTAAATCATGGCCAGACTTTGTGGAAATGCCTGTTTGCCTTTGCCCATTCCAGTAGAGCAGAAGTGCAAATGCTGAGATTGTTGAAAATTCTCTAGAGAACCCTTTAAACTGTTAGAAATTTATCATTATTAATTCTGGAAGGAAAAACTATTAACTCCAGACTGAGAGTAATCATATCAGCTGTTTTCTTCTAAATGGAATGTGCATACAAATGAAATCAATTTTGGTTTTTGTCCTGGTTTACTATTATTCAAAAAATCAGT